>JANIJG010017331.1:26655-93910 GCA_024611175.1 Megaceryle torquata
CTGAGCAACCTGCTCTAGTGGGAGGTGTCCCTGCCATTGTCAGGGGGGTTGGAACTAGATGATCTTTAAGGTCCCTTTCAACCCTGACAATTCTATGATTCTATGATTAAGACTCAGTTTTGGCACAGGGTTCCTACACGCACTTGCCTATGTCTTTTGTGGGCTCAGTTCCTCACAGATAAAATAGTGATGCCTAAGGGATGCTGTAAGGATATGTGTTCTAAAGAGTAAGGCACTAGGGTCATACAAATATTTCATAGACACCACAAGAAAAGATGAAGAATGCTAAATGTTGTCAGGTGATGAGCAGTGCTGTTAAGTGGGTGTGTACAAGCCATTCCTTATGCAGGGATGTGCCATCTTTATATTCTTACTGGGAAGAAAAGTAGCACTGGATGCAGGTAGCTCATCCTCTAGGAAGCCAGCAATGAAAAACAAGCAGCTTATCTAGTCTGGCAAACCCCCCTGCTTCCCTTTCTTTTAGCAGCAGAGAGCATGACAAAAGCCACGATGAGTCTCTGTAGGAACCCAAAGCTGTGAATCTTCCTCTCACCCTGTCTGGCCAAAATCCCCTCATTCACAGGGGGAATTTAGGCCAGAGATCACCAGTTCTAGTTCTCCGCCAAAATAACAGAGGAGAGGGTTAGTAAGGAAGAAAAACAGCTATAACTCAGCAAGTACAGCTAGAAAGAGAGGAGCAGGAGATGCACAAAATACGTAGTCCTCTGCTGTGTTTCCACCTGTATCCCCACCCTGCCAAGCCTTCCAGATCTCCCCTCACCATGACATTGGGTGGTATTTTTTTGTTGCTTATAAACAAGGCTATCATTCGCATTTAGAAGAAGAAAGAAACCTGGGACAAGAATAGATTCCTGCTGCTTTGGAAAGGGGTTGCAAACTCATTCTGTCCCCCATTCAATTACAGGTCAGTATTCCAGATGCTAAAAGGTATCTTGGGGTTCCCTGATGCAGCCTTACTGAGGGACACCCTCCAAGACACAGATAAGACAGTACAGCACTGCCCCACAGCTTACTGGCTTGCTGGCACTAGCAGGACTTGGGATAGGAAGGGGCAAGTTCTCCATCACAAATAATTAGAGAATGAAGAAAAATCAGAAGTGGAATCAAAAAAGGTACAGCTGAAGTTTGAGGTGGTTAAAATGAAAAATGTGGCTGTGCCATTCACAGGTGGCTAGATAGATCAATCAATTGATCTCCTCTACGCTGACACACTTTGGAGCTATAATTCACTGCTGGGGCAATTATTCCAGCATAGCAGTTGCAGGAGTTATATTGGAGACAGAATTTAGGTGCTTTAGTCAGGGAAGAGCTAGACAACAAAGGAGTAAAAATTGGTAAATGCCATCCACCAGTAAAGGTACTTGGGATATAAGTTATGCTTGTGCAGAAAGATAGACAGATAGATAAACACATAAAAGTGTGGGTTTTGGTTGTGCAATCATTCGCTGTCTGACCTTATCCTCCCCTCCTCTCCACTGCTCTTAGAGAGAAGAGTGCTTAGCATTATTGTGTCCCAGTCTCTTTGCCATGTTACTGCTGACTTCTTTATTCCCCTGCACTGAGTGAGTGGTGCTGCCTCTGGAAGGTGCAAGGAATTTTTCTTCATAAGCCTTGATGTGTTCAAGAGAGGGCTGGGCTCATCTCCGCTGTGAGTCTGACAGGGGCTTTAACAGCCTCACAACACCGGGACAAATAGCTCCTGGTCCCTTAACCCTTCTCAGCTTTGCAAGGCAAGGCCTAGCACTGTTGTTCCCATTGCAAGGGCTTTAGACAGTCTTTCAGGCTGAAATCCTCTCTGTGGTGGCTGGGCAGAGCGGAAATCCAGGGGCTGGATCAGATTGGCCTAATGCTACAGCAGCTTAAGCAGTCTGTTTTACCAGAGATTATGGTTTCACTTACACAGAGCGCCTGAAAAATGCTGTGGTTTAGGAAGGATTATAGTTGAAAATTCCATGCTTTAAAAGAGAAATAAAGCAGGGGAGGGACTAAGAAACCCAACATGTCTGGGGGCTGTGCAAACAGGATTAACCTCTGCCCATAGCACCCTCTTGCTTCTGCCCACCCACGCTTCCTGTGTCCATCTTCTTCTCTGCCCTTTCCCCCCAGCAGCTCCCCACACCTGCTCTCTCTTGCACAATAGAGAGCTGAAAAAGAAATACAGAAAATGTGCAGGACCAAAGTGTCCCTAGTTTATTTAGATATGGCTGTCAAATGGCTTCCTTGAAAAATATCACTTAACTTTCTGCCCCTAAAAGCCAGGGGAACTTTTGGCCTTCTGCCTGCAGATAGATCTATTCATCCAAATTATCTAGTATCAACATTATTTGGATAAAGGCTTCATCACTCCCAGACTGTTTTCTTGCCTGAAGGTAAATCTGTGCACTCCTTGCCATCTGATAAGAGTGGATGCAAGAGAAAAATAGCTTTTGGGGTTCTCCATCTACACAGACTGGCACATGAAGGCTCACTGGTAGGATTGTAGGATAGTATATTGTTGTAAAGAGCAGAAGCTGGGCTCTTATGTACTGCCTGCTCTGGTGACTTTAATTAACTGTGCAACAAAACCCAAATACTCCAGCTTCTATTCCGCCCCCCTGTATCCTCCACAAAAGTTCCTTGCCAAACAGAGCTTTCTCAAGCAAAAAGGGAGAGGACATGACTATACTCCCTTAGCATACCAGAGACTTCACATATGTAAACTAAGTAAAAGGGAACTGTACACCTTTTGGCCAGGACTGACCCTTCCCAATCAACTGAACCATGAACATATGTCTTTGCCACAAAGGAGTCTCAGTGATCAGAGAACTTTGCTGGCCATCTGGGTTTGAGGTACTTGGAGGAGAACATAGATGGCAAACCAGCACTTTTGCCAGGTAGCAAACCTTTAGGAAACAAATGCCTCATGGCAACCAGCATTCATAGATAGAAACTGCCCAGCCCTTTATTGTCTAGGTAAGCAGCATCACAGCCTCTCAGTAAGGTGCCTAGAGTTAATTAAGCCAGTTCTACATTAATGACATCAGATTCGTGGCCTAATAACACATCACATTTATATTTCTCTGTATAAATCAAAAGCACCAGAACTAACTTATTTCATAGGCCATTGGCAACACTTGCCATCACAGCAGAGAGACGGCTTTCATTTATTTGCTTTAATGTGTTTACCTGAGGTGGATGGTTTTCTAGATGACTTGCATCGAATCTGATCACATCATCCATCCTTTGCTTTCAGGTGTTCAAATACAAGACTCTATCACTGCTGACTCAACAACAGTGGATGTTCTGGAGTACCCATGCTTTAGGTTACAGAGTTTTCCAGTTCCCAAACCTCTTACTTGGCAGCCAAGTTGGGATCAGTTGCCAAGCTGTTTCTATTGTGCCTGTGCAAATCTGCACATCAGAAATGGAGGTCTGGTGCAAACAACAATGAAAATAGGACCGTTTATAAGACCCCATATTTCCTCTCCTCCATTATCTCTCTTTGTGAGGGTATCTGTCAATACTATTCTCAGGGAACAACCAGGGTCGGTACTGACTACTCTGAAGTGTGCCACTGTGAACAAGATAAATTGATTTGATCTGTCTATCCAGCTTTTAATTGCAAAGTCCCATTTTTATTTTAACCACTTCAAACTTCAGCTACACCTTTCTTGTCATAGCTTTTATGGAGTTTGGCTTGAGGAGCTTTGGCCATTAGACTGAGCATTCTGTTTAATAGATGCTCATACAACACTGCTCTCCTGGGGGAGGTTACCTTGGGTTTGACGAGACAAAGTGGTGTAAATCCCTGAGCCAAACTGTGTAAGTGTAGCATCTTTGAGTGCCCTCAGCCAGCAAGAGAAGGAAGCAGGAAAGGGAACACAGGAGCTTCAGAGCATTCTTCTCCTTCCCAATCCTATGCTTCTTCCTGTCCTCCCTCTCTTGCATGTTCCCTCCCTCACCTCTCCTTTTCCTGCATCCCATTCCTCCCACTTGCCACTGCACCCCATCCTCCTCATCTCCTGCTGCCCCTGCAAGAGGCCTCCCTGCAGTCAGAGCCTAGCCCCCAGGTGCATTTACTGCTGTTGTCTCAGCACTGGCTCCTCTGATCTACTCCTAACCTTTTTGTTTTTATTTTTTTTTTTGTTTTAAAATTAATTTCCCTGTAGATTTTAACCACTCCATTTTCATTTACCCATTTTGTTCTTCCTCTCCTCCCTTCCCCACCCTCCTCTTCCTCCCCCTGTTCCCTTTGTCTGTCTGTGTCCATCCCTTACCCTACCACAGAAAACCTCTCCTCTCCCCTCAGTATAAAGCAAGAGCCTCATGGAGCCTCTCTCACCCCTTTCACCCCCACCACGCCGGTCGGCTCTGGGCAGGCTGATCTTCAGCCCTTCCACATGGCCCTTTCAGACGATGCGTCCACGCCTTGCTACAGTGCCTTCCTTCATCATGGTGCCCACTTTGGGCAGTCCAGCACCCAGCCTCTGATAGCAGGTAACCAGCCTTGGCCACAAACTCAGTGGGGATGCTGCAGGCAAGGGGTTCAGTTTCATCTGATGGGGAGGCCAATAAATGCTCTTTGAGTGCAGGTGGGAACCAGAGCAACTGTGTTCCAGTTCTGTGTATGCAGCATGTGTTCTCAACTCCATGGAGAGTCACAAAAAGATTTCATGATGATCCTTCATTTTTTTAGAATAAAATGGGAAAAGAAGCTGTGAACTATCCAGAAGTGACTGGGTGTCCCAGTTGGATGGGTCTGGGACTTAGTATAGAGACACTCATACAGCAAAATGCTGGGTTGCCTCAACAGCCATAATACCCCTGAGTACTGTAGGCCCAGCAAGAATACTGTGTGCCAACCTAAGGTAGATTACAGCAGCCTGAATTACCTAGCCAGTGCTAGGACTGACAGAGCCATTCAGCTTGCATTGCACCAACTACTAAGCTCTATAAATTCAGAGGCAGTTGATGAACACTGCGATAACTTTGATGTGAGCAATATTTGAATCACCTGGTCTGACTATCAATGTGAGCTGGTGCCTTCACATAGCAGACCAAGTAGAAATAGGGCATCATATCTGCATGTCAAGACTGGGTAGGGTGGGTGGGAGACTACAATGTCTTACGGACAAAGGAATACAGACCTGAGGTAGGTGACCTTTAAGGGAAGGACAAAGTTGAAGAAATAGGTTGCAGAAGATGGCAGCACTTAGGAGCAGAAGGCTGGAGAAGAGGATGGGGAGAGGGGACAAGTTTCAAGTAGGTAGTAGGAAAAACTCCTGTGCAAGGTGACTGAAGCAGTATTGCTGCAGAAGCCCAGGGATGGCTTGGATGAAATAGTGGGTACCATTTTAGGTGACCATTGAGGCTGTTGTCACTTGACTGTCAAAGAATGCAATTTTGGCTTTTTCAGAACAGACAAAGTCTTAGTGCAGCCCACAAGTTCCTAATGCTCAAGAAACACATCTTACCTCTGCCTCCTTCATGTCCCTGTATTAGTTTTTCTTTGACCTAACATCCTCCCTTTGTCTTGTCAGGTGAGATTTGCATTTTTAAACCTCCCTGTAGGAAAGCAGCAGGTAACAGCAAAGAAAACTTTTGTGTTCCTATAACTGTCCTGGTCCAATCTTACTGCAGCAAGTAAGAGCCTCTGAGCTCTGGACACTTCCTAAACCAAGGAGTATCCTGACAGGCTGTCTCCAACACTATAGTTCTCTGGGGTCATGTATGACCACCCTCTAGTCTAGAAGGCACTATGTTTCAGGAGAGGCACCTACCTTAGGAACCTTATGGGAGAAAGTGTTCATTCAAAAACTCAAACAATGTGACAGTGATGAAGGTGCTGTTCCTCACTCAGAAGGGAAGGAGACTGGAGAAAGTTCCCTTGGAGAAGGGAGAATGGCTGGAGTTGGAAGCATGTTATGACCAGAATAGGTTCTTTGCCATAGCCTTGGAGTACAAGAATTTGAAAATTCTACCTGTTGGTAAAGAGAGGGGGTAATGGAAGGGGCCTACTTGAATGTAACAGCACTTTTAGAGTGTCTCTGTGGGACTCTTACTCATTTTGCTGATACTGTACTTGTTTGTAATCTTCTTTTTCAAGATTGGGATTTTGACAGATGATCACTTCCCAATGAATTTTCCACACTCAGTTTTGAACATCAGCCTCTGTGCACTCATGTCTGAATAAAAACACAGGGCCGTATGTGCATGGATCGAGTAACAGAGTGAGTGTGCCTGTGTTCCCACCTGAATGGAAGTGTCAACACGAATTAATTTTGCCTGCTGCTACATTATGTTCTCTCTAACTTTTCAGTGACACTGTTTTCTCACTCATCGCCTGTTGTTACCTCTCAGGCCAGTCAATAAATGTAACCAAAAGAACATGAATTTTAAGCATAAAGCTTTCTTGCCTTAAATGAATGTGAGAAAAAAAAAAAACAAAGGTGTTAATCATACAGCTTAACACACAGCTACAAATCACTGAAGGAATGATGGTGATAAAAGAGTAGAGGAGTGTAGAATATAAATCCCTGAGGCATTATATATTTATCAATATTGGGGAGTGGCTGAAAAGTGTCTCACCTTTTGTCTGGTATTTCTGTGCAATTATCTAAGGGGAGGTGAGCTAGGAACATCAGCCACTGATCAGGAACCTCTTCAGGGAGAAAGAATGAACCTGCATTTCTTTTTTCTTGAGCAAATCACCTCAGTAATCTTTAGTCAAGACCTATGAAAATAATGACACTGGCTTAGCCTACCTCATCCCAGAGAAACTTCTACCCTTCAGGTTAATTCTCCATGTTGATTAGTTTTTGCTTTGCTGTGTAACTGTTATCTATTTCAACAAAGGTTTGTGCTTGTTCCAGAGCCTGCTTTATCAGTTATTATTTTGCCACTAGTAGAGCTAAACAAACTCTTCTTTCATTGGCATAACCCAGCACAGTTCCAGTGACACCAGTGATATTAACAGGCCATACTTAACCTGTTACTTCTAAAGGTGAATCATACTCCGGTCCTCCACTTAGAACAGGTAGAAGAGACAAAATAGTCAAACAACAAAAGGCACAAACATCTTGGTGAGCTACAGTTCACCTAGGGAATATGAAAGGCTTTAGGTGCCTGAAACAGGCTGAGATCTCAGAAGGCAGCAGCAGAGGCTGAGCTGTAAACCTCCCAGCAGCTGTGGGCAAAAGATTATCTTAATTTATTTAGTATTCTTTTTCTTTTTTTTTGTTTTGGCTTGAAACTCCCAGCAGCTTCTGAGATTATTTTAGTTCATTTAAATGCAATAAGCACTAACAGCAAATGCCCTTCTGGCTGGCCCATTTTCAGGCTAGCCAGTCCAAATGAGGAAATGCCTCTGGCATCAACCAAGAAGCCTCCAGCTGCACTTCCTAAGAGGTGAAAAATAAACTACAACCATTCACATAGTCCAGTTCACACCCTTCTCTACTTCTTTGGTGGAGAAAACATAACACAACTTAAGTATCACTAACAAAAACTTGTACCTGTGATAAAAATGAAGTGGGACTCAAAATAATTTGCATGATCCTATTATTTTTTTATATATATATTATACCAGCACCTGGAAGGAGTCCAACCAGTACTGATCTCATGCTAAGCACTGTGCAAATGTACTAAAAGTGTGCCCTTGCACCAAAGAGTTTGCAGCATATAAAGCAGCACAGAGAGGTGAAGTGATTTGCCTAAAATCATCAGCAGGCGAACGGCAGAGGTGGGAAGAGAGACAGGCACAGAGAACTCTTGGATCACTTTCCAATGCCTTATGCATTGTTCATGCCCTGAAGCAACATCACCGCAGTTTTTGGAACTGCATCCACTGCATACAGGCAGAACCTCAGCTACTCTGGCAATGAATATGCCGCATTCTCTGTGCAGCTCAAAGTCATTTGGATTTAGTTAAAATAAATCCAAAATCTACACTGAAACAAAACAAATTCTTTTGATCCTCAAAAAGCTACGTTTTAACATACATCCTTACACTGTGATATCAAAGGTGCCACAGGCTTCCCACAAAATTTTCAGTGGACAGCAATTATGTAAGAGAAGGCTGCACAGCACTTGCCTATCAAGCTGCTAGTCATGTGACAGTGGGGAAAAAAGGTGATACCAAATCAAATTGAAAGACCTGATCCCTAATGATCACCTGTCCTGATTCTTTCCCTTTCCAGGTCGTGATATGGCAAGCACCACCTTGCCTGGCTACCCACCCCATGTTCCCCCAACTGGACAAGGCAGCTACCCAACCTCAACTCTTGCAGGAATGGTTCCTGGTAAGTTGGCCCCCACACTTCAGTAACGGTGCACACACATCTGAATGGTATACTAGCATTGTAAGAGCTTTTGCAGTTGGATTTGCTATCTCTGCTGATATTAAGGGGTATTCCTTTCATAAAGAAATCATCAGCTGCCCATAACCAACATAGCTAACAATCCTTTTTGTAATATATCTCTTTCTTTCTAGTAACTGATTCACTGCTGCTATGGGCAACTAGCTATCTATAATCTGTGGCAATTAATTGGTAATTAATTAACCTTAGTATTCATTAACTAACACAATTATTTTCCAATGACCCGTGCAGATTATTATGTACTGCTCATGGCTCAGGATATTCAGCTGTCTACTAACTTAGGGTAACAACTTACCTTCTATCTAAGGCCAGGGCATCACACTGAAAATCATCAATGATAATTTAATACCTGCAGGTTTTGGAGACCTACTGTCCACAGCCTAAACTAGCTAAGAACTCGTCAAAGATTAACAGCATTTCAGGAGAAACTAAGTATTCACTTTCAACAACCAACTGCTTACCCACCCTCCTGCTTGTAAGATGATGCCTCCAGTCCAGGAAACTTATCTACCTAATTGTACATCCAAAGGCAAACTGTTTCTTTGCTACCCAATGCATTTGGAGAAATAAATTCTTTTGGCATATGGATTCTCCCACTGTTTAGGGAGAAGAGAAAACCATTTAGCTTAGGGTGCTGAGGAGTTTATTACTCCAGGCTTTATTCCCCACTCCTCTGATGACAGTTGTCCCTAGCAGATAAAAGAAGAGGTGGGATTTTCATTTCTTAGCCATGGTAGTTCAGAACATCTGCCACTGATTTCTGTTTATGTCACTGCCCTGGATTGTTAGTCATGAAGGCTAATGAGCAGGTACACAGTCTGTTCTGCAACCTGAAAAGATTTCACTGAAAAGATGACTCCAGAACTGAAGCAGCAGAAAGCTGAGGATAGAAAGCTCTTAAATCACTATGATATGATTTTCCAGGGCTTATGAGTGAAAAGCCTAACTTAACCCTCATCCAAACCTTGGAAGAGATAGCTAAATGAACATACACTGCAGGGAGGACAGTGAAAATAGGACTGATAGGAAAGGTTTTCAGGTCAAAGTCTTAACATCTTTAAATGACAAATCACTGTTTATATACCATGAAGTACTGGCTAATGCCTGTGGTCACATTCCTGAGCTGCCTACTGCTTATGATCCTAAGGCACAACAAAATCTTGGGCCATGCTGTGAAGATGATGTGATTGACTTTTAGATCAGGAAAAGATCGTGGATTGGTCTCCTCCTCACCCCTACTTTAGTTTCTTGGTGTAGCTGACTAGCTTGCTGAACATTTGAGGTGGTTCAGAGTTGGAAAATATTAGGGCATCTCCTTCTACACTAAATTTTTCATGGAGCTGGTTTGGCTTCAGAATCACAGAAGCACTAAGACAATATAAATCAATTAAAAACCCACACAGAATAACAGAAGGTAGACTCAGTTGTCAATATTTAAGTCAGTTATATGTAAAAACTCATAGAAGGTCATGGCATATAGAAATGATTAATAACACCAAAATAGCTGGCTCTTCTCAGCTTCTAACTGTTTGGTAACAGCATGTAAATTTAACATCCTCATCACTAGGATGATACTGACATCTAGATTGGGACAGAAATTTTAAGACCACTAATCACAGGGGTTACTTATCCAAGAAAAAGGCGCTTCAGCTCCTTGATATAGAGGGTACATATCCATAAGACAGTGTTGTCCCAAAAAACCACACAAATACCACCACCACCACCCCCCCCAAAAAAAACCAACCAAACAAAGGAACAGGATGATAAAGAAAAAAGTTGAATTATACTTCAAAGAAAAAAACAAATCAAGTCAAATGAATATGTTAAATCTGATGTCAGTATTCAATTAGAGGAAGTTTTTCCAGTGGCCTGCTTGGTCATCCTGCAGTAGTTACTGCTTCTTTCCACAAAGCATAGAGTTCTGGCTGTTTCAGTCATACCCCACTGGTCAGACTCAGCCTGGCAGCCCTTCTATTCCTGTCTTCTAGTGTGACTGAAGCCAACAAGCTGGAGATAAAGAGGCTTCCTAGGAAGGAACATAAGATTTGGATTTAATGGGCACACTGCAGATCTCTGTGGCCACTACTCTCTGTGAGGTGCCAAAAGTGAATACTTGAGGAAGGTTATAAGAGTAGAGCTAACATGTATCGGTGCTTTCTCAAAAGATCTCCCAGCCTCTATCAAGTTGCATCTCAAAAGACTTCCTAAACCAGACTTAGTGTCTTTCTATTTAATATTAAACACCCTCGATAGATTTCCCCTCCACAAACTTGAACAGTATCTTCTGAACCCATATAAGCCTTTAACATCTGTAGCAACCTATGGCAAGAAGTTGTGTAGCTTAACTACATATTCTGTGATATCTACTTCCCTTATTTGTTCTGAACCTGCCACCTGCTAGGCTCACTTCATGCCTCATGGTTTCTGCATTAGAAGACTAAATGTGCCAAGATTTAAATACAGATACCAAGAAATGCTGTTAGTAAAGGTTCCCAGAGCACAGATTGCACAGAATATAGGCCTCATGAGATTGATCCTCTGTGCTTGCTTGCAACGAGTCCAGGATGAACAGAGAAAACAAATATGATATTGCCAACATGCCCCCAGGCCAAGAAAGATCAGGAGTTACTGCTTTAACTACATTGGAAACAAGAAGCCAGCAAGTTAGCCACTTAGGGAATATCTTTAAGAAACATATTGACACGCAAACACACCTTATTGTCTAGATGACTGAATATGAGAAAGAGGTTCTGTCTTCTCTAAACAAAGGTGAAGGGCTAAAAATAGAACTGGTCAGAAACCAGAATTTCCAACCCATGCAGAACACTGATTTTTTGACATTTGTTTTCATCTTGCATTGGTATGAGGAGTCAGAATCTTGAAATATTTCAATTTACAAACATCAGGATGAAACATTTCAATAACGTCAACATGTTCTAGATGTCAAGACATATTAAAATAATAAAGGAATTGAAAGGAAATTAAATGAGATGAGAAAGGCAAAATGAAATAAACCAAGAAAGTTGAAACATAATCTTTGTTTCAATTTGCAATCATTTCGGAACTTTTCCTTCCCAAACTCCACCGACGCTGACAAGCTCATGCAAAACATTTCCATTTCAATGAGACAGCGTTTTCCAGTGGAAAACTGTTTCTGAGAAGATTGTTTGACCAGTGCTAACCAAAGCTGCTCTGTTCTATCTGTGACAACCTTTCACTAGACTCCTGCTTGTGCAATCTAGAGAAGAGCTTGTCTCCAGTAGCAGTATAACCACGCATCATGGTCGGTCATGCATGCAAGTATCTCTTATGTGGATGATGTGGTAAGATACATATCCTGCATTTGCCCTTGCCTGTAACTTCAGGTCTCAGGCTGCAGATGCAGACGAAAGCCTGAGCACCCACTTGAAAAAGCAGGGGTTAGTCACTCACAGAAGGACAAATCAGGTATTGTGCTACACTTAACCTATCTATCTAAGAGCTGTTACCTGTGCAGGTAACAAAGCACCTTTGATCCCCACACCTCCATTCTTCCTCTTTCCCAGAAAGGCCATCAAGTTTCTGCAGACTATTTTGGTGAAGGGAGCATCCACTGAAGGGAACGGCAGTTTACACAGAGCAGCGCCTGCAAAGGGCTGCTGATGGCAGCGGCAGGGAGTCGTTAAACAGAATCCAATGTTGATGAGGAAATTACACTTGTTTCATTAGTGATCGGGGAAGGCGATAGCTCAGTTCCTCTTGGTCACAGTTGAGCTCAAAAGCTCATTATCCTGCTCCATGCATGCTTTCACTCCTCGTCAATAAACACTGTTTCCAGTGGCTGCCCTCCCTCCTCTCCCCAGCTCCATAGCTGGGGCTTTTTCCTCTACTTAACCCGTGCTTTAGGAACACTATAAACAGTTTACAGTGACAACTCAGAAGAAGGTGGGAGAGAAGCCTTGAAATATCAGAACTTCTCTCCATGCAGAGAAGCGATGTTTACATGAGACATTTCAAAGCAGAAATTCTCATCCGGATAATTGTTTTCCTTCTTTGGGAGGCAAACCCATTCCAGTATATCCCCTAGATAAGTCACTTCAGTAGAGAGAAATGTGGCCTATGCATTGGTTTTTACCTTTATAACCTATTCCATAGCATCATGGTCAGCTTAACAGGCTTCACCTATTCCTTCCAGCTAGCTGTCGGGAATTTCAGTGCAGGATGTTTCTAGATATGGAAATATGCTGAGTTATTATCATTATGTTTAGCAAGATCTGTCACACAAAATAGGGTTTGATGTTGAAAGTAAAAACTATTCTATGATCCTATGAGACTGGGACTAAAATTTTGGGTGGTTGATTTTGATACATACACGTTTTCATACTGATGACTTTGTTTATTATCCTGTTTTTAAAAAACCTAGCTAGACAGATTCTCCTCAAGTTTAAACCAGTGCAAATCCCCTGACTTCAACAGACTTCATTTCCACTATCAGAGAATCTGTGATTTTGGCTTTAACTCTCCAGTGAGAGGAGATTTGCAGAGATTACAGTATAATTAATTGACATTTATTTGGTAATTGCATCACAGGCATCCAGCACATCTTGCAGTGCTTCCTTTCCCTATTCCATGGTATCTAGCAGAAACCCCAGGTGCTTTTCAAACACCTTAGTTGTAACAATGCCACCCCTGCCTCAGGGCAGACCAGAAGCTAATAGTCACGCTGTTCTTTCACTGTCTTAGTGTATAATGCCTTTCAGATGGCACTAATTGTCCCCAGTCTGTTGGTATTGCATAAAATTGAGGTTATGATCAGATAATGGCATGTTTTTACATAACAGAATCATACATTTTTAAGTTCTGGGAGATTTATTTATTTCGAATGCAGCAACATACCTCCTCAGTTATCAAATACTCAACTCCTTATGCACAGTAAAACTGAATATTAAAAAGGACTGTACAATGTTCAGATCTTGGGTCAGTCTTACTAGATCACAAAGCTCACAGGAATTTCAGTTTGGGCCCATTTTACTGAATGTGAAAAAGGGGAGCTGTAGCCCAGCTTGTGTTTCAGATTCAGAATAGTACCTAAAGCGATAATCATTAGAAAATTATTTTCTGGAATTGGAATACAACAAGTTTTCTCTTTAACTCACTAATTGAGCATAAAGGTGGGATTAATTAAGTATGAATCACTTTTCTGACCAACACCATCATACAGAATAGGAAAGAGTGATTCATATGTTTTCCATTTTGTTTTATATTTAAGCCCACCTTGCTCCAAGAACATTTCCAAAACTGAATGATACTCTTCTCCACAAATACATCATCACCCTCAGTACCCTATGAACAAAATATAGCAATACATATTGCCATCAACAGCACTGCTAGTTCCAATGAGTTTATTGTGAGCTTGTCCTGCCAAATTCCCGTGCCTGCTGCTTTGACACTACTAGAGAACCTCAGATTTTATTTAAAAGAAATCTGATCATTAATTGCAGAAAAAGCTTGCATATGCAATCCTACTGCAGCCTGAGAATTAGAAGGCAACAAAAAATAAGCCAGGCTTTTTTGTTGTGTGTTGCTTTTTTTTTTTTGTGTGTGTGTATGTGTGTTATAGAATTTCATTATTTTAAACAAATTTCTTGATACTGAAGAGGTCAATCTTATGATTTTTAATTGTATGGATAGCAACATTGTGCTGAACAAACACTAGAAACACTGCTCCCGAAGGGCACAGTCCCAGCTGGGCAAGGAAGCTGCATACACTAGTTTTTCTGCTGGCATATGGATTCAGCATGAACACTGGTCTGACGGAACAGCAGACGTGTATTTTCATTCCTAACTGTATTTCACACCTTCCTTGGTTTCTTCCAGGGAGCGAGTTCTCAGGGAACCCCTACAGCCACCCTCAGTACACAACCTACAATGAGGCCTGGCGGTTCAGCAACCCTGCATTACTAAGTGAGTACCTCTTTCCCACAGCACACCCCCAGCCTCGCGCTCCTTCTGTTTGTCTCCTTTGTTTTCTTTTTGTTTTGTTTTGTTTCTGCATAGGGTTTTCAAGTACTGGGGTAGGTGAGAGGCCTTTTCCTACTTTCCAGTCCAGTGCCTAGATTAATATATACCTCAGATGTGTTTTGTATCTGTTCTGCAGCTGACTTCTCTTTCATGAGATGGTTCAGAATTCCAGTTCCACTCCGGCTTCTCCACAGGCTGCATCCACAGTTTATTCCAGATTAGGTCAAAACTTAAATTCAGGATCTGCTACTCTCTCAGGCTGCAATCAGCATCCATTCAAGGTCTGATTAAAAATCTAGATGAGGTTTCACTCCTCTCCCAGGCTAAACCCAGAGTCATTGCCTAGGGATCTGTAAATCCCATAAAAGTTCTTCCTACTGGACTAGTTGGGATAGTGTCCGGAATAGGAGACAGGCTGCATCACTAGATTTAAAACAGCAGTTTTCTTAAAGGAATATATCCATCTCCAGTGATTAATAAGCCCAGGAATGGTAGTGTTTTTATTCAGAGGGGGAAAAACCCTCCCATAAAACTGTATCTTCTAATACAACATTTATTTGAAAGGGAATAGGAAGAAATTTATTATATGTAAAATAAATCAGCTGTTATTATTGCCTACATATTTACTGAGGTTTAACAACTGAATAATAGATGCACATTTTGCTCCAGTGTTGTTAAACCTCAGTAAATGTGATCTTAATAATCAATCAGTCAATCAATCACTATTTAACACACATTCAATAACCATCTAGAGCACTTTCACACCAAATATGGCCAAAATCTCAAGCAATAAAACACTGTAATTTTGTTTCATTGCTCCCCTCCTGGTTTTAAAAGTGACCCATTATACTCTGTCAGGTATGCTCAGAACATCTGGCCCTGACACTTCCCTTGTGGTTGCAGACCAGGTGCGGTGTACTTGTGCTGCAGTGCTCACAGGCTCCCCTCTTGGCAACTTACTGATGGTCAAAAGGAGCGAAAGGATCTCCTTCCTATAGAGGGGCTTCAGAGCCAGAGGCCACAGTAGCATCTCTCTGCTGAAACACAGCCCCTGTCTGGATTCCACTGATTGCCCTTCCCTAATCCCATTAAGAGCTGAGTCCCCAGGTTCATCCCTTAGGTTCCTTTCCTTTTCTTTTCTTCCTTTCCTTTTTAGTTATCCTTTGTTTCTTTTCTTTGTTAGATTGTTTTATTTTTTTTTCTTATTTTATTTTTATTTTTTTTTTACTGTTTGTCCTTTCAACCAGTCCATTCTTCTCCTGTGTTAACTTTCAGGTTCCCCTTATTATTATAGTGCCACATCCCGGGGCTCCGCACCTCCCACTGCTGCCGCTGCCTATGACCGCCACTAGTTACCATGGAAACCACATGAAACTGCAGGGCGACAGCTTAGGCCTCCACA
This sequence comes from Megaceryle torquata, assembly GCA_024611175.1. NCBI lineage: Eukaryota > Metazoa > Chordata > Aves > Coraciiformes > Cerylidae > Megaceryle > Megaceryle torquata. The sequence continues at coordinate 42,436 of JANIJG010017331.1, forward strand.
TTGTACCTGTCTGATCACCTCCCTCCTTCCCTGGGAAGGGTGAAGAGACCTTCTCCGTTCCTCCCCACAGTCCAGTTCCTTCCTCTTCACCTCGAAGGTGCAGGACCAAGCGCTCACCACCCGAGACTGAGATCCCCCGCCCTCCCCCTGCCCTCCGCCCCGACTGCTCCCCCCACTCCGGGAAGAGCCTGCAGCCAAGTGGCATCTCCTGCGGGAGCCCTCCACCACCCCTGGGCAAAGCTCGGCCACACAAAGTGCCCCTGGCTTCCAGGACTTCAAGGGGACCAGGAAGCAATGCAGCTGGCAACCATTGCCTTACAGGACCCCCTTCTTCTGGGAGTGGTAAGGGCCAGGGAAAGCAGGGGAGAACACCGCTCATGAAACACTGTTCCCCAAAGATACACTTTTCTGTGGTGGACTCTTCAACGTGTGTAACCTGTGATGCTCACCCTGTTTCCCAGGATGGAGGGAACAGCCTGGCTAGAGCAGAGATGGCAGTACAGAGACCTGGCCCATCTAGGAATGAAGAAAAGGACCAAGTAACTATCTCCACCCCACAAGGGGTTCTCTGTGCACCTCATCCCCACTCTCCAGCATGGCTTCCCCCATAGTTGGCTGTACCAGACATGGTGACTTTGCAGGCCAGAGCTGGGAGGAACCTCACACATACACCCACAATTTCTGTGACACACAATCAGCTCAGACAGGAGGATGGAGCAACATTTACAAACCAACCGACGAAATGAAGAAATATATAAATAGATATATAAATATAACTGTGTTTTTATGCTTTGTCATGAAGGTCTGTAAAAAGGAAAAAAAAAAAAAAAGAACAAATCCCCAATTTTCTAAAAAACCCAAGCAAACAAAAACAACAAAAAAACCAAAATAATAATTAAAAAACCCTACAAAAATAAAACTCCAAGTCCCATCCCTCCTCGCCACCTGAACAGGAGACGAGTTCCTCTGACGTTTGATGCTCCTCTTTCACTCTAGGGTTTTATTTCCTTTCTGTTTTGCACTACAATGGGATGGTGGTATTGGAAAGGATTGGATGCCAGCTCCACCCCACCCCTGTCGCCTCCTACCCCTTTCCCAAATCCCATCTCTGGGGAGCAGTGTGGACAAGTCACATCTGACAAAGTTACCAAACACATCAGTCGACAAAAAAACCACTCGAGTCAACAAACGTTTTCCATGTCACTGGTTGGCAAACAAAGAAAACAAGCCCAGCTGCGCTCTAACTGCGCTGTTTGGTGGAAAGTGTGGGGCTTCATGTGGGCCCATCTGATTGCCCTTTGGACAGCTGAGACTGAGATGGACAAATTCAGGATTGGCTGGGATTATTGCTTGGTTCCCTAGCCCTTAGCCTCTACTCCTTTTACCTTAACCCCTGTACCCGTGACAACATCAGTTCACCCACATCCCAACTTTCACAATTTTAGATATGCCCAACATGCATTCTCCAGATTCCCACTGCCAGTGACAACAGCCTCGTTATCTGTGGCCAACACCTAATTTCCTAACCACTGCAGCCCTGCTATATGGGCCCCCTTTGATTCCCAGTCCATCTGCTCATACATCTACTAATTTATAGACCTCCATTCAAACCATATGCCTGCATACTACCAGCCAGTCCCAACATTCAGCCCCATCTTTTCATCTTCCACCCTATATTGTGCACCCTGATATTTACTCCTTATCCCAAATGTTCACCTGTTGATTCTCTAGGGATTCTCTGCTCTTTTTGGTTCCCAAGTGACTGGTAAACACTGTTCTGCAAAAGGCTAACTGTCAATAGAAATGCTTATTACTTCTGTATCGTCAGCAAACTCATAAACTGTTCCTTGCACTGACACTTCCTAAAAAAATACTCAAGAAAACATGAAGGCAGCTACAGCCTGTCCCCAGGGCATCAAGTCTGCCAAAGTAGATCCTTATTGTTTATAGAGAGGTTTCAGATAAAACTCATGGGCTACTGTCCATGGACAAAGACAGGATTGAGAATCAAACCCTGAAGGGCATAAAAGTGAACAGCGGAGCAATCTGTACAGCCCACGTTGTGTATAAAATCCAAAGTTCCAAGCCTCAGAGGAGATGTGGTTGTGGACTCGGTATTCTGTCTCCAAGTTTAACTTGTATGTATGAAATCCATCATCAGTAAACAGCTGTGTTGATCCCAAAGGCCCCTTTCATCTAACACTTTTAGCCCTTGCATGGCTCTAGCTGATTATAGGTCTGTGTCTTCTTTACAGGGTGCCCAAATGAGAAGGGTATTTGGGGGGGGTGTTTACATTGAAGATATATAGAGCTAAAATCTGTTCCTGTACAGAATAAAATCAGAGGTTACTCATAATCTATTAAAAGTGTCGTTCTGCACATTTTACCTCTGAGTAATCTGCTGCACACAGCAGAGTTGTTACACTGTCACCAAGACCAGAATTTGGCCCGTTACCTCGTCTTGTTCTATATGAGAAGAAAATTCTGAATAATTTCCAGAAATTTACTTTCAACACTTCTTCTGTTTTCCTCCACAAACATGAGATAGATGCTGGACCCTACTAGTAAATCCTCCCTTTTAGTCTCTCAGTACAGCCTTTGCTCAACTTGTGCACCACCCAGTTTCACTCAGCAGGTGGTCAGGACAGAGGCAGTAAATCCCAGGACCAGAAAGGAGAACCAACCAGGGAGACTAGAGCAAATGAGACTGTCACGCCTCACACTTGGCAACCTGCAGTCCAGGGACCACCTCAAGAGAAGGTAGCAGCTCATAAATGCTTATTTTTATGATGTTGTTTTGACAAACTTGAGACACAAGCTAAGGTATGAAAGTAGGATTTGGTTGGCTCGCTCATGGCTAGCTTGATTTGACCCCTCGGAGGGCCAAATCCATTGTTGGTGTAACTCCACTGATAAAGGAGGATTTCCACCAGGCACTGGATTGGTCTGGAAAGTTTGTAAGTATGGCGTGTAGCTTGACCAGGAAAATTAAAAGGAAAGCAGAATTATGCAACAGACTGGGCAGTCTAATCCTCTTCCACCACCATCTGTAGACCCCCATGCGAATGTACTGAATTACATTTGCCAAAGAGTTTCTTGTGTTGGTTGTTTTGATTTACAGTCGGTGGATGCATTGTAAAGCAGTATTATAGGTGAAGTCTAGTAGCTGCCATGGGGATTTATGTGGTGATATTATACAGAAGAATACCATCAATATTCATATAGATTCCATTAGACTGGACTATGCAGGAAACGCAAAAATTCTACCAATTATTTAATATTATGTTATTTGCAAAAACAATTGCTGCTTTGTAGGAAGATAATGTGTGTAATGTGAAGGCAATTCCTCTTGTATATAAGTTCATCTCCATCTTCATCATGGTAGTTATTAAAACAGCCTCGTCTCATCCTGTAGATAAGGAACACGCTGTCTGTACTGTGCAAGTCTTGTTGTGCTCACTGAAAACAAAACGATGTGTTCAATAAAGCACAGCACAAATCCAGAACCTGAGGGAACAGCCAAACCTTGGAAGGACCCCTACCCCAACAGGCCAACAGTTGCTTTGTTCTAGGTGGATTTTTTTTTTTTTTTATTTCATTTTTCTTTTAAAAAATTTTACAGGAAAATTTGAAAAAGAATTGGAGGAAGAAATCACTATGCAAAATCCAGTGAAGTCTATGACTCACATCTCTCTCCTCCATTCTGCTGTTTCTTCCCTTTCTCCCATTTCTTTCTCACACCCTCTTTTCCACTCTGTTTCTATCCCTCTCTTTTATTATTCTTCATTCCCAATGCACTTTTCTATCCAGAGAGGGAACAGCATTACTGATATGAGAGCAGATACCTTGGACCTCAAACTCCTCAGTTCTCCTCCTGGCACTAAAGAACCTTTGTCAAGTCAAATTTCCCCCCTATGCCTCAGTTCCAATCTTCTGTAAAATGGGAATAACAACAGATCCTAGTTGACAGGGGGACTGCAGAGCTTAATTAATTAGCACTGTCTCAGTGCTTTGAGATCCTGGAAAGAAACTTCTATCACAGTGTTAAGTATTATTCTGAATAATAATTAATATTTCCAGTGCATTTATCTCTTTTCCTTTTTCCTCATATATCATTCTTCACTTCTTTATTCTTCTTCCTTAGCTTTCCCTTCACTTCTTTCTTCTCCTATCATTTTTAGCACTGCTGCTACATTGGCTTTATCTAGCGGACCAAGCAGAAATGTTGTGTGACTGTATCTCTGCCTGTCACCACTTTTTCACAGGGAAACAATCTCATGAGTTCTCAAATGCTGTGCTTCACTGGAAACAACAGGGACCATGGCATTTAGAACTGGGCAGCACTTTTGAGTCCTGTTCTCTGAAGCTTCCACATCCTTTTGGCCCCATGGAACATGGGGCAAGATTGGGGGAGGTTTGCACGGGGCAGATGCATTAAAGGTGACACCCTTGTAACCTATAAATCTGTTGGGGAGGGTTGGTGGCAAGGAGCCTGCTGTGGAAATGGAGAAGTCTGCATGTTTTCTGACCCATCAGTAGCAATGATTCAAATTCACAGTAAGAATTAATCAGAATTAATCACAACATGAATGTGAGGATGTTAAGCAACAAAAGGAAAACAAAAAAACCCACACCTCTTTCTCCTCTTGAGTATATGATTATATATGCAAATGAACATTTTCCTAGAGGAATTTTTGGTTTGGTGAGCTGTTGGAAAAACCCCACTCTTTTTGTCCCTAAGGAAAAGCACCCCTCTGGGAAAAGAGATAAGAATCATTGCTGCCCCTTTTGGCACTGGCAGAATGAGGGCTTCTGAGGGACACTTGCAAAGCAGGAAGGAAGCACCAAACAATGACAATTACAGAACTGATGACAAATCCAGCCCTAAGCAGCTCTGCTGATCGTCTCCAGGCTAAGCTAGATACGAGACTGAGGAGGGGATGGGGCCAGTGCAGGGTCATATCCATTCTAGGCTGCTGCAGCCACTCTTGGCTTTTCCTCATCGCTTCAGTTCTGTTTGACTCTTTTCTTTTCCCTTTTTGTGCACATGAGAAATAAAAACAATTTTTTTTTTTTTTTGGTATGTCATTTTTGTGGCTTCTGGCTTGTTTCTCCTTTTCTCTCTTCCCCTTTCCCCACCACTGCTTCTCTCTCCAGTGGATTCCCCTTGAGGTCTCCAGGATGTTTCATTTGTTGCACCTATCACCCTTTGGGCACAATGTAAACACCATGATTGCTGACAACCACCATGCCATGTGATGGAAGGCACTGCACATGCTTGCAACACCCTACACTATAATTCAGCCTCTGAGCCCCCACCAGTCACAACCTCGCTCCTATTCATTGCCAGCAGGACTCTCTTCTATTGATCTCTTTCAATTGACTCCCAATGATCCATAACATCAGGTGTCCCCAGGTAGTTCAGAAAATCAAAATGATGTTGGGTAGCTGCAACATCAGAAAAATGTGGGGTAACCCAGAGTCCTCTTTCCCTCTGCCACTGTTTCCTCATAGCCCCAAATGGGGATGAGCAACACCTGCTCAGCATGCCCCAAGGAGGATTTTAAGCCTTCCAGAATCAGCCCTGATGCTCCATCAGAGCACTGGGCGAGCTGTGTTAGATGTCTCTGTAAACAGAGGATGGCTGACAGCTCTCAGGTCTTACCCTCACTTCTCTGCTACTCTGGGTTTAGCTTCATGAGAGGAATTCTATTAGTCTGATGTTTTATTATAACTTGCTCTCTCTTAATCTCTATCTGTCTTGGTCAACCAGGGGGCAAAACCAAATGCAAAGTCATTAATAACCCATTCTCCAAGCTATTCATTGTTCACCTAACAAAGAGCTAGGCATTATATTAAGGTGTGCTATAAACATACCAAATACTGAGGTATTCACTCAATTTTTCCTCAGTCAAGCATTAATTCTCCAGGAAGTCAGATGCAGTTTAAGGTCACAGAGGCAGAGTGAAAATGTAGCAAGGAGTCAGGCTAGGCTAAATCAATTTTGCTTCTACAATTTTTAGTAATTTTAAAATATTTTCACAACAGCTCATGAAAGCCAGTGGGTCACATTTTCTGCTGCAGCGTGTGTATCTTAAGGAAAGCCTGTACAGAAGTGTTGTCATGAAATCAACTGGTTTCATGAAGCTTTTGCTCATCAGAGAGTTAAAATATTTCCTTTTGTTTCAGTTTATATTTTTTCCCTTGCAGTACTAGTAGAATAGGCTGAAAATCCTCCAGCAGGGCATTTTCCATAAGTGAAAGTCAATCTGCTGAAATCCAAAGAGTCTGTAAAAGCTATTCGGTTTTCACAACACTGCAGCAAAACTGCCTGGCAACTATCTTGAAGTCAGACACCCCGGGTTTCCAGGGTCTGCTGCTTGCAAGACAGACAAGCCTGGGATGTGATGCAGTAAGAGGGCTTGTGCTTGAAATCAGAACAAAACTAGATAACAAAATTCTAAAATCTTTTATGTATCAGAATTATCTTTCTCTAACAAAGTTTAGGTGATAAGAATAAACCAGTGGATTAATAGATGAGATGCTGAATGTTAAACTGACTGGAATCAAAGGAAATTACTAATTCACTGTCAGAGGTGAAAGACAGGCTAAGAATCAATAGACAGATGTGCCACCAAAAAAAAAAAAAAAACAAACCAAAAACCAACCCCAAAAATATCATCCTCGTAAAATAAAATTAGAAGAAAAATTTAGAAGCTAACGAGATCATCTCACTTGTACTGCAATTAATAGAGCCCAGAGAGCTGCACCCTGACATTCCTGCGTAAGTCCCCATAACTGATAGTAGAACTATAGCAAAACTTTTGCAACTTCCAAGAACTTATATATCTTATAAAAAGAAATACTTGCATGAAAGAGCTAATCCTACCATTCCAACTAGTATTATATTCCTTTAATAATCCTGCATAATCAATGGAATTCTCAGTGTGAAAATGTTGTGTGATGAAACTGAAAAGAGCACCACAGTCTGTCTCCTAATGAGGAAAATGATATTGTAAGAGATTATGCAACACTAAGTAAAGAAATCCTCTTTACAATTACTCTGACAACAAAAATAAAGAAAAGTTTCAACATTCTGAGATTATGACAACCTTCTTTACAAATTAATAAGTTCTTTATAGAGGTGTAGGCAAGGAAAGAGAATACATATCTGAAGGTATTAATTGAGGCAGTATATGAATTTACTGGACACACAATCAATACTGGAAAACTAAGGACCTGGGGGATGGCAAAAATGGAAGAACAGCAAACATGGCACCAATGCTTTAAAGGAAAAAATTGATGCTGAAATCATCTAGTAAAGCTACACAGTAACACTTGTATCCAATAGAAAGTATTTTAAAATATTAAGGGAAATATAAGGCCACTAAACAAGTAGCAGTTCATGAAGGCATGCATAGTAAATGGTATATAAATTCTTCTCCGCTTTATAAAAAAAGCGGGGAATGTCATCAGGACAGTCAACTTACAGGATCCAGGAGCTGCCTGCAGTAAAGCAAAGGATGTTTGTTAGAGCCTGTATTGCCTGACCCTCATACTTGAAAATCATGAAGAAAGGACACACAAAAATCACAAGACTGACTGGAAATCGTGTCATTTGTGTATAATATCAGATACCATTTTGTATATGTGTATATTTATATACATGTATATAAAATAAAAACAAAAGAGCTTTTATTTGACTTCTAATTTTAGTGTTTTCAAGACATCTATAGCTATGTTATTAATTGTGACTCTTCCACTGTGAGAATCAGAAACTCGCTTCTTTTAGTGAAAAGTATCTCACCACATCGCAGGGACCCTGTGGCCTAGTGCTTGCAGATGCAGCTGAAATGTCACAAGACCTGGAAGTGGCCCTGTATCTCCTGGCAAGGCTGACAGAGCTGGTCTGATACCAAAGCTTGTCAAAGACTTGGGTTTTTTTCCTACCTTCTGCTGTGTGACATTTTGGTGGGAGCTGCTGATCCACAGCATGTTTGATCATTTCAGGTTTAAAACTCTACCTGCAAATTCATTCCATAGCACCTGCTTTGAAAGGACCTTCTCTGTAGCAAGAGAACCCCCCTTGTCAACCCTGGCTGCTTCTTGCAACCTCTGCCTCCTGACACCTCTTCTGCTCTTTCCTTCAAGATCCTGCTCAGTGCCTTGCCAGTTGTCCAGACTTCAGCACTTCCCTCATTACAGACATGGATTATCTGTAATCCCTCTTCCTCCCTCTCTGTCCCCTATCATCTTGGTATAAACCCCTACCACATTTTTTTGTTGTACATACTGAGGGGACCATCCTGCACCCCACATTCCCTGTTCTGTGGCTTCTCCACACGTGCCCTTTCCCCAAACTTTCAGAAGATCCACTGTCCCCTCTACTACTGATAGGAACACCAGCTTTCGAGATAGAGGCAACACCCACCTTTAATACAGGCAGCCTAACTTGCTGCTGCCACAGTTTGTAAATATATGCTGACCAGGTGAAACTGAAACTGCCTGTTGCTTCCATTCCAGGGAGAAAAATCATAAGGGACCTTCTTAACACAACACAGGGTTTCACAAAGAACTATGCAGTAGTCTTTGCTGAAGAATAAGATTTCCATTATGAAATACAACAAAAATGGCTCTGCTTCTAAATTGTCTCCTTTTGAAACATATTATTTGCATCACAATTACTCTGGCTTTGCCTCTGTGAGAGTTCAAAATGAGATAAATGATTCTGTTTTAAAGAGACACACTGACAATGAAATATTACAAAAATAATGACTTTCGGCATGAGACCAATTTCAACACACCCTGCTGAACTCTTCGGAAAGGAAGGCAATGAAAACCTACACAGAAAACCCAAAGGGTGTAAGACCAAACAGTGTGAAATTTCACAGAGATACAGTACCTCTGTGTACAGAAGAAACAAGCATTTTTCCTTCACGTCAGCATCCATCAGAATGCAGTTTTAACTACAGACTTGCATTTGGCATCTCCTTAGTTCTGTAGCAATGATTAGTTGTAGCACAGAGCTAATAGGGCAGCTTCCCTTTATACACTTTTCAGATTCATAATATGAAATTCAGATCATCATTAATAAGTAAATCCATCCAAAGCCCCTTATTTTTATGCCCCTTTCTCTAACATCAAGACTGGTAGTTTTTAACTTATGTTTTTAACATCTCTAGTTTGATTTTGTTTTTGTTTTTAAGGGAAATGTATTTAATATAAACTGGGGAAAATAAGCTTATGTACCTAGATGCACTATACTGGCAGCAATTCTTCTACGGATTGCTTTTTTGTTCTTACTGTTTGCTAATAGAAAAAGATTGAAAAAAATCACTTCTCCAGATATGCTTCAAATCTCAGAGAATGACATAAAATCCAGGAACCCAAATTCCTACCAAGCAATGTCTAGCTAACAGTTAGCTGTCTAACCAATCAGGAAAGTTTATATACCCTATCCCCCTGTTAAAGCTGAGTAGAAATAGGATAGCTTGCTAACACTATCAGCTGAGACAACCTTTTATCTCAAGCAGACACAGTCCACACTCAGAAGTCCTGGACAGATTCTGCACAGACTCATTCTCCTTAAATGTCAAGGACTGCCAGTTTTAAACTGAAGTGTCCTTGTGAAAAAAACAGCAGTAAAAGAATTGAGCCAAGGCAGGGTACCCAAAAGTTAGCAAGTGCCATAATACAGGAAAACTGGACAGAACTCTGCAGGCAATGTGCCAGAGGGAGCACAAGAGAAATAAAATTAACTTGTCATACTTTTTGGTCTCTAACTTTGTAGAGTCTGTTAGTAATACAAGGTAAGATGATCACAAGAGGTTTGCAACCCCATGAACAGAAACCCCTCATACGTTCCCACTCCCTGTGCATTGGTCTCCCCTACCACCCACCTTTGTCTAGCTCTCCATTTACATCATGCAAATGTAATACTCTAGTAGGGTAAATTTGCTAATAAACCAGGATGTGAGCATGTTATACCTACTTAGTATTCAGTTTGCTCTTTTAAAAATGATTTGGTAGAGAATCAGGCCCTCCTCTCCCTCTCTAGCTGACTCTCATCTGATTCTAATTCAATTTCTCTGCCTATTGTTTATTTCACCGCTCCCCTGTGAAGTGTCAAATGCTGATGTTCCGTCAGCCCAGAACTGTCGTTTATATTTGTCATTCAGTCCTTGTTAAAAAATAAAACAGGACTGCGCCTGCCTTGGCGCACTCTGCCTGGGAATTCCCTGTGGTAAAATTAGTCCATTTAGATGGAAAGTTTTGTGTCACTCCCCTGTCTAAATTGGCAGATCTGGCTCTTTTGCAAAAACCAATAAACTGTGAACCTTGATGCATCTGTCAATCAAACTCATCTTTCGTGAGCAAAGCCAGATGACAACAAAAGCTGGGTAGGCTCCTCCGATTGGTTCTTCTCATTTAGGCATATCAGGAGGCACCTGTCACTCCTCTGGCTCAGCATCGTGCTCAGAGGGACTCCATTCACAGATAGATGGAGCCTTATTGGGGGCTGGGTTGGGGCTGGGAAAGGAGGAAGGGGGAGTTTACTCTTCTCACTTACAATACAGTCTGCAGCTTGGCTCTTTCCCTACAGCTCTGGGGAGAGGCAAGGAATGGGCATCACCTTTTGTTCTGGACATACTTTTTCACATCTTAGGTGAAAGCTTTTTTCTCTTAAACTATGCAGGTTTTCTGGTGGCCAAAATGATGTAGCAGGAGCAGTAAATGTGACATGCTACATCTCTGGGGACTGAGCCATGATACCACAGAGGAGAGAGAGAACATATTCCAAACCCCGTTCTAAAGCTGCTGTGCACATCCTGCTTATCTGGGCAGCCACTGAGGAGAAGAAGCAAAGAGGGTATTTCTGCCTCTCCGCTGAGAAAAGAGTGGATCACAGACTGATTGAACAAGGCCTTGCATGTTGAGGGAAGCATTTTTTATAAAGGCATAAAAGAGGAAGAAAAATGACAGCTAAGAGCAATATCTCACACCATAATGCTTGAGAGGACCTGGGGCACTTAGGAGCTGATGATACCTGTGGGCATGGTCCCCAGAGAGATCAGACTTCAGCAGATATCTCAACTTGTTCAGTTTTCATTGAAAAATTATGAACTCTTGTTGTATGCCCCAAAAAGGGATGCCAAATTTTTATTAATTTCTTCCTTCACATTCAAAAAGAGAAGGTAACCTAATCCTTCTAAGTGTATTCATTTGCATTGTTGCATTAGGTTGCCACCAAACCATTCAAGAAACTCGTTCTTCCACTGAGCTGCTCTTTGATGATGGATTTATGTTGCCTTTTCAGCATCTCATCACAAATCTAATTTCAGGCACCTGTATTTTATCTTTCTACTTTGTTTTGCTCAGAACAGCTTTGCCATCATATGTCACTTACACTGTTTGAAGGTATCAATATAATTGTCTTGGTAGTTCAGTAGCCAGACAGTTCTCTCGAAACCAGAATATGGTACGTTACCAATTCTCACAGTTGCCTCACAAGTCTCACAAAGGTTTTGTGCTTTTGCTGCAGTTACACATTACATGATAAAAGATGACAATCTCAGACAGTTGTGAGTCCACATGCTTCCACTGTCCTGCTTCAATTACAGGCTCAACAAGACAAGAAAAAGAGCTTGAAAGCAAACAGCAAAAAAGCTCTTTATGACTTTTAAACTCATGTCATCATTCTTGCAGGTAGAGGAAAATGATTCTTACTTACTGAGTGTTTGAGACTTGCTAAACTGGGCATACAAAGACTGATTTTCACGTGAGAGATGAATCTGGTAAAACATTGACCAGATGCTGCTAGTTAGCATTCATATACACATTTGCTGGGCTACATGTATAAGGTCAAAATACAATCTGTACATCACTGTTTGGGGTCATGAAAAGACTGCGAAAAGATTGCTTATAGTAGGCAACTTAAGGGGTACTGAATGAATACATAAAGTAACATAGCCACAGGCTACAGTCAGAGAAAGAAACATTACAGTCCCTATGTATTATGAACCATATTAAAATATCACCTAGAGATACTGAGACAATGACTGTGTGTTATGTACTGTACAAAGTAAGACATTATTCCTGTCCAGACCAAGCTACTTATCATTAGACAAAACAGACAGAGGAAGTGAATCATTCAGTGCTGCTCACCTGATCAACGACAGACAAATCTCACCAGCCATGCCAGCATGCTGGATCCTTCTGCCCTTTATGTAAGCATGAATAAAAGCACATGGTGCTACCACCAGTTAAACCTAGCAGAAGGAAGCCTAGCTGGGAAGCTATCAGGTTCTGGGAAGAGACAAGAGGTGGCTTCTCAGAACAGCTTCACTGATGTACTTCAAAAAGTTTGCCAGATCTTGAGAGAGTAAATACAAGAAAAGATAATGAATCTCCAACACAGATTTTCCCACCTGCTGCATCCTTTTCTGGCAGGGGAATACATACACTGAAAGAAAGTCTAAGCACTGCAGCTGGAAAATGCTGTGACAAAATAGAAATTTCATGATGTTAGATAGTAGAAAGAAAGTGCTAACAGGTACTTCACAGAATTACACTGATAGTCCATACAGTGGCCATAAAGCTATTAAAAAAAGGGAGATGCTTGGTCAGGGTTCCCAAAAGCAGAACTTACCAAACACCACAACTTTCCCAAATCACCAGCAGCCCAGTACTTTGCCAGTTCATGAGACATCTGTGCTTGTTGCAGATGCACTCAAGAGTGAAGTGACATTTTCTTCAATGATTGATTCCCACACCAGTACTCTGCTTTGAGGATTCACTATCAGTAACCAGTGATTTGCTGGCCAGTATTTTGAACTGTATAATTTTTTGATGTCTGGTTTCACCTTTGTCAGACTATAACAAAGACTCAGTTTTCTACAGTTGTTAACTGGCTTCACGAAAGGGTCCAAATGTGAGCTAGGCATGTAAATATGCACAGATCAGTATTTTTACTTGGAGACTTTGAGAAGTGTTTGGGACACTCAGCTGTATATTAAGCACTGAGGTTTTTTTAAATTTTTATAATAAGTGTTGCTAAAGATCTCTGAAAATCTATTCACATTTTTTCTGTGTCTAATGAGACCTGGGCTTTAATGAATTATTTTTTAATTTATTTTTCTTTGAAAATTCTTTTCTCTAAGTTCATTAGGAAAATCTCCCCCCCATTCTTCTACCAGCTAAGATACACATTCATCATTTGACTTCTTTTTCAATTTTACTAGAAGGGAAGGGACTTAATTCATACCCTCTGCTCCAACTATTTCATTGTGCTGCCACTTCTGTCTCTGTCAAGTGATCACTCTCACTAGGTTAAGGTTATTACTGTCTGTAGCAGGAATTCTTTTACTGCTTTGTGTTTGAATAGCAGATAACATGGCCCACACCAGAGGTCTCAAAGACCTACCACAAAATAAATTGTAAACAGCAATTTTATTTTTTTTTTTAAAAAAAAGGCCACAAAGTATCAGTCCTGGGAAATATTTTGATGACAGAATGTTTCTTCTTACTGGCACCTTTTCTGCCATTATTGACTTCCCAGAAAATCCTGTTGTGGGTCAAGGTGCCATGTGAGAAGTTGCCACCAAAAGGAGCTGGAAACGTGAGAGAATGTGGAAACAAAACTAAAGGGAACTTGTCTTTGATTCTGGAAACTTGGTACAGTCTTTATTGATATCTCCAATATTGTCCTATGTGTCTTTCTGTTTTTCTCTTGAGTATGGATTGCCCATTTTGACCCATTATTGTTTGTTTATTCATGTGTTTTACCTCTTCATATGTATTTTGCTTGTCCTATTCTCTCAGAAGAGAGGGAGACACCAGAACATGGTGGAGGATATGGAATGGGAAGGCAGATGTTATGTGATTATATCACAGGGCTGGGCTTCATAATTTTTGTGTTACATTTAAAGGTGGCTGGGAGGAAAGGAGGCAAGGCTTTTTGGAGCTCTTCCTTCTGAATGAGTCATAAATCTACAAGGGTACTAAATTTGTGTCATCTCTTAACTACAAGGGCTTTAATACAGGAAAAGCAAAAGCTTTGATTCATCTCTTCCCTTGTGCAGCCACTCGGAATACACAGAAGTCGAGCCTTCTGGGTAGATACGCATAGGACTGCATCTGTGGTTTTGTGCAATACGTGTCTGTGGACTATAACAGTGATCATGGGAGCCTGCATTAAATGGCTAACAAAAAGCCTCAAAAGGCAGTTGGAATCTTACTACTGAATTTGTTTTATGGCTTGGAGCAGCAGAAGGGTTCTCATGATCTTAATTTGCCCAAACAGATACTTCTCAGTTTGAAATTCCCCATGCTGCTAACAGAGGAGATATATACTGACAAAACCATACAGCTGCAAACTTCCTTATGCTCCTTCTCCTCAGACATAAGCATTGTGATTGCAGGTCCTCTCACTTTGCTCCATTAACTGAATTTCAAAGTGACAAAAGCATGGTGAATCTCTAAGCCCCAGATCAACATTTGCTTAGCAAAGATGGAGAAGGTTTTTCTTGACACTGTTTCTCCCTAGGCACTCTGAACTAGCTAAAACTAGTCTGTCTACTATGGCTTGCTCCTAAAAAGATCAAATTTGGGGGGAGAAGAGAAAAAAAAAAAAAAAAAAAAAAGCAGGATTCTAGTTTCAAGTTAGCAGGGCCAAAATGACTGGGTTTTCTGCCACTTATTCCCCCTGTATTATATTTTTCCTTCCCAAAGTGAATTTTTCCCAGATCTCTTATTCAAATACTGAACAAGTCACATAAGGTACAGCCCAGACTGAAGAAGCCAAAGAGAGAAGAAAAAGGTTGTTAGAAGGAGAGATGGAAACAGTCTGAATATGAAAACACTAGTCATCATCTTTTCGTGAACATGACCCATAACTTCTCCACGGAGAATTTAATGTCCCTGGAATAAACCTGGTGCAAAAGAGCTCCATGCTACTCCCTGAGCTGCCAAAGTAGTAGACTACTACTCATGGTAGTTTCTGCTGTGAATTCCCTCATGACTCCAGTGTTTGAAAATACACAATACTGACAGCACCAACTTGTTTACGCAATCAGTTATGGTCTTCAACTCAAGCAATGAGATTTTACTTTTCTATCCAAAGCAAACAACCTACAGCCAGAAGGAAGCTTATCCACATTATGGTTAAGAACCTCAGACTCATCGGAGAGCTCCTATCTAGCTCAGTTAATGCTACAATGTTGGTACAACAAGTTACTTGTGCTGTGCTAAAGAAAGAGATTGACTCTACAAATGTCAGCAAGAATTTGTCAGTTCTGCTCATGACAGAATATCCACTTGACTGCAAGGTTAGTCTCCTGAATTTCCTTTTACTAGTCATAAATAGAGTTGGTTAAAGACAAATTGCTACACACACTGGTACCATCTCTAGCAACATACTGAGGTCTCCTGCCTCTCTCCCAGTAGAAGACCCCACTGGTGTTTGGTCTTAGAACATTTCTGTTAGGATCTTTAGGAGCAACAGACTTCACACAGCTTCAACTGGAATCATGAGCACACAAGAAGGTACTCTGGGATCTTCAAGCAATCGCAACAATTCTTGTTTACAAGTCTCACATGACTATAAAACCTTTTGTTTCAGATAGGACGATCTACAACTTTCTGTAAATTTCCATTCCAAATTAATCACTACATAACAAGGCAAAGCACTATTATCACCACTATTTTCTCCATCAAGTATACAAGAATCTTTATCAAGCTCTTCTGGGCTCCAGCAGAAATCTTAGCTGAATCATTCAACTCAAAGATCCTTTCAAATTCAGATCCCTTTCACGTCTTCAGAAATTTTCCTTTCTGCTTTACAATTATGTCATTTTCTTACCTTTATCTGTGCTCCATGTGGTCTGTTGCTGTGCTGCTCAGGGTATTCTTTGACCTCTGCATCCCTGGGTGTCAGGAAGACTCTTAATTGGAATTCATCAAAATGGTTCCTGAACACTCCCTGGAAGGCAAGCCAGAGGTTTCTTTAGCAGAACCAGATCCTGCAGGTCACAAGAACACAAGAAAAAGATGACACTTGATTAGATTACAAAGCAGCAAATTAAAAGATGATTAAAAATTTACCCCAACAGTTTGTATTCTGACCAACTGAATTTGTAACCACAGAAAATTACCGAGATGCCAGAAAAGATTGGACAGTTACAGAGATTAAAAAATAATTTAGAGTTATGAGCATTCAACAAGCATTCTGGAAAGACATAAACATTTCTGGGATTAAGCCAACCCACAGATTACTTGAGGTCCAAAAAAACTGCAGATGCTTCTTATGTCTGCTCATTGCACAGTTTTTCTGCCTTCCTCTTAATAAATCTGTTGAGACTTCTGCTAGAGATGGTAGACCAGACAAAACATGAGCCTGGACCAGTCATACAAATCCTATACTCCTAAATCCACAGATTCAGCATTTCTAATCATAGCCACTGCTGCAGGAGCTGCACATTGAATAATTTTTAAGTCATCTGTCTTGCCATCTTAGCTAGCTACCTATTGCATCCTGGTTAGTTCCAAGTGCAACCTGCTTGGAGCTTATTTTGGTCCATCTTGTCTCTGCTATTTTATGCAGAATTCTGTTTTGAATCATTGTCTTTTCAAACAGAGGAGTGTTTTCATCTCCATTTCACAATACAGAAAGATTTATACTGTTTCAGGTTTTACTCTCTCTTTTCAAATTTAGAGATTTTATTTTCTAATATGAAAATGTTTATGTTTCTGTCCCAAAGGTTCAGTTACATAAGTGAAAATATGTCCATTTACTCCATTAATGTGTCCTACATCATGTTCACTGACTGGCTCAGGACAGCCTGATCATAACCATTTCTCTCAGAAGCTTGATCTGCCTTCTGTATCCACCACTGTCAATCAGAAGTCTGAAGTCAAAAGAATTACACTCATGTAAACAGTGTGTAAGTGAAACTGGAATCAGGCACTGACTTTTAAGATAGCTGTTTTCAAGTTCATTGCCACAGCTACCCCAGAGGAGACTCCTAGTGCACTGTGATCATCTTGTCTGGCTTCTGATAGGAGATACCCATAGGGCTGCTTTGAATTAATTCTGGCTGTGGGTCCAATAGCTGAGGTTGAACTAGGGGAAACTGTTTCTGAGGAGAGTTTGCTACCGTGTATAAAGGTTCAAGTGCTGGAAACTACAATGAATCTGAGCTAAAATATTTTGACAGGTGATTACCTGCACTGTTGGAAATATACACATTATTTCTGGTTGAATTTACCTACTATCAATTTACAGCTGCTGGAGCTTGTCAGATCTTTCTATATGATGCTGCAGAGCCTTTGCTACCAAACTCTATGTTCTTCATTTTTGTTCATATTTATAAACCACAATAGTAGTAATCTTGTTTTTAATGAATAAAAAAAAAAATCCTTTATAAATTACATGTATTTAGGCTTCGTATCTCTGTGTAGAGGCCCTCTATATAAAAAGACACTCAACTCCTGTGCAAGACATTCTCATTAGCAATCAGTGTTTCTGTTCTGTGGGATTATATCTAACCAGGTTCTCCCTTCACAAACTGGGACAGGGAAATACTAGAGAGAGTCCAATGGAGAGCTACAAAGATGATAAAGGGACCGGAACATCTCTCTTATGAGAAAAGGCTGAGAGCTCTGAAGCTGTTTAGCCTGGAAAAGAGAAGACTGAGAGGGGATCTTATTCATTAATGTTTACAAATATCTGAAGGGCAGGTGTCAAGTAGAAGGGACCCGTCTCTTTTGAGTGATGGCCTGTGACAGGACAAGAGGTAATGGTCACAAGCTGAAACACAGGAAGTTCCACCTCAACACGAGGAAAAACTTCTTTACTAATGAGGTTGACAGAGCCTGGAACAGGCTGCCCAGGGAGGTTGTGGAGTCTCCTTCTCTAGAAACTTTCAAGACCTGCCTGGTTCTGTTCCTGTGTGACATGCCGTGGCTGTTCCCTTGCACTGGCAAGGGGGTTGGAGTCAATGATCTCCAGAGATCCCTTCCAACTCCTACCATTCTATGACTTTATGATTCTATGGTACCCCCAGTTCAGACCAGTCCTTTCCAAGCACCACACACATCTCCCAAGTTTTCTGCTTCACCTCTGTCTATTTGCATGGCTTCTATGCAGAAAAATCACTGCTCAGTTATTATTGCCACCACTGCCAATCTGTGTATGTTAGTTCCTATACATATTTTTGTTGTTGTCTTAAACCACAGCAAAAAGCAGGTCCTCACCACTAACAACTTACACTTCAGGATCCCACAAAAAAAAAAAAAGAAAAGAAAAATTGCTACATTCATGTGTTTCCTCCTTAAACCCAAGTCACAACTGCTATTTTGGATCTGCTTGTCTCCAGTAGGAGTATTTATCGTTTTGATCACCTACAGATGAATCTCAGCTTTATTTACCTAACTAAAATGGGATCTTGTTTCACAAGCCTTGAGAAGGACCTGCCTGCACATTTTCCTTGGAGTGATCATACCAAGAGAAGGAAAATTAAAATGTTTGCAAAGTAATCTTCCCTCTACCCAGTATGTCTTTGCATGACTGTCTTTTCCTGTACACTTTTTCTTAGTGAGGTAACTTCAGCCAGCTTTCTAATTGGCAGGAAATTTGAAGGCCCTACAAAAGGTCTCTCTCTTAAATCCTCTGCAGTTTGACTGCTCCCTGCTTCCTACATCTCCTTACCCTACCTTCTGCCTTTTAGCACTCTAGTAGAAGATCTAATGCTCAGATGTTCTCAGGTAGGATGCAGGCTAGAGGTTTGACCCAATTCAGGGTAAAAACAACAATGTAAAGACAACTGTAAACAAGCAGTCAGTCACCTCGATTCTCAGTTGCACCATTTTTACCAGATGAGAATTATATTTGCATTTGCGTTATATCTGACTGAAGAAAATAAGAGAGAGAGACCATCTACCACCACGTCACTGGTGTTTCATCACTTCCAGTTTGGGCCTTGCCACTAAAATTCAGCTCTGTCTCCAGGTTGTTTACAATATGAGCACTCCTTTTGTCAGCTGGATTGATAAAACCCTTGGTCCCAAGATAAAGATGATGACTGAATGCTGGTAAACTGAGCCACAGTGCTTCAAGAAACAAAAACAGGTCCCACTAACCTGCAGCTAGAGGCTCCACATGGCAATTTCAGAAATCATGAGCTCTGACAATGCTGCTCCCAGCAAGCTCAGCAGGAGAGCTACTGGTAACTCTTCCACTGATCTCAGCATTGATTATTTTGGAACATCCCACTCTCACTGTAGGGAAGTCTGGGTGAGGAGACAGAGGTGAAGATGATGCTAATGGAGCCTATCCTCTACACATGCATGCAACCAACATTTCACAGACATACCTCCCTCTAATCAAGTCTTTAGTACACCTCTTTAGGTCACTCAAAGATTCCTAGAAAAGACATAATTTTTAAAAAAAATCTATTTAATTTTTATTCAGATACTTTTGTTTCATCCAAATTGAATTTCCTTTTTGGCTTTGGTTGGCTTTAACATTATCCGTGCTGTAGCACATGCATGTGCACACATACCCACACTTCTGCATTCATAAGCTAGGAAGTCAAAGGGACTAAAATGATCATCTAGACTGGGCTGATTACAAACTGAATCCATAAGCCAGAGTCGCAACATTTTAATGACAATAAAATTGCAAAGTAATTTTAATTAGTTTGGGAAGTCTCTCATTGTCCCTATCTTGGACAACATGAAGTGCTGTAATCTGATTGTCAAAGGCACATATGGGACCAGGCAGCCCTTTCTGACTGATAATAAGAGGAAATTGGGAACCCAAATCACTGGCACTGTTTTGTAAGATATAATTCCTTCCTGGCTGTCCCTGACTAGTAGACAGAATAGCATATACTAATGCATTGCAAGGTGCTGGACACCACTCAGTACCTGCTGAAACAATATTTGGGTATGTTATCAGCATTCTGAGGGTTAGCCATATTTGTCCCTACTTCCCACTCACTTTGGTACGAGGAAGAAGTAGAGATACAGGCATTACAGATGGTGGCTGCTGGCTGAACCCCAGAGACACCACACAGCTACTAGTTTTTATTGCTGGGGGGTGGTGGTGGTTTTTGAGTGTTTTTTTATTTGTTTTTTTGTTGCTGTTGTTGGTTAGTTTGGTTTTTCCCCCAAGCTGTGGTATAAATTGTGGAAAAGCAGCATCCTGACTCCTGTAATGAGGCAAGAGACACTCCCTCCCTGCTTCTTCTCCCCATCCTCTTTCCACATTATCCAGTACACTGTGTTGTTCTTGGAAGGAACCAAACAGGAACAGAATTTTTCCTCTCTCTTTCATTTTATTTTTTTAAACAATCTCCTCCACCTCCCTTTTCTTCTACTCCTCCTCTTCTTCATCCTCCCACCCACCCCCACCCTGTCCATCTCCCCTCATCCCACTCACACACCACTCCCCCCCTTTACCGGTATCCAACACTGTCAACCCAAACACATGATAAATTGCCCTGTCAACAGAATTCATTCAGGGACCAATTAATTCCACAGAAATGAACCAGGAGCCATCAGTTGCTGAAAAACTCCAAGTGCAGGGAGCGAGGAAGCTAGCACAGAGAGAGAGAGAGAGAGGGAGGGAGGGAGAGAGAGAGAGAGAGAGAGGCTTGGGAAGTTAGTCTGACAGAAATTGGTCATTTAATGCTTAAGTGCACCGTAGACAGCCCTGTCATAGCAGCCAGCATGGCAAAAACTCCCCCAGTGCTTTATTTATTAATTATGTGGAGCGGCACGGGGGTCACTTCACTGTCTCAATACAGACTCATCAACTTTACTTCTTGTCACTGGAAGAGATCCCACAGCATGTGGGATAGAGGGCCAGGCCTTATCCTGGCTCTGTCTCCTGCCATCCTGCCACAATACAGGCTAGAAGCAAGTTTGTAGGAGCACCACCTGTGCCCTCAGTGAGAGTGGGCAGCAGCAGGCAGGGACGCAAGAACAGTCAGAAGTGAGAGGCAAACCATTATCCTGCTGCTGCCCAGCTCCAGAGCAGAGGTGGTGGGAGCCTGGAGATTTCATTTGCAAAGCTTCCTCATTATCCTCTTTCAAATTCTCCTTAGCCATGGTGCCTACAGAAATCTGACAGCAGTTAGGCTGCTGATGTATGATGAGTAGTGCCTATCCTGCTGATCAATAGTGTCTCATTGCTCCTCACTGTATTCCCTCAGCTGTCCATACTAGCAGCTTCTTCTTGACTCATAAGCTCTCTGAGAGCAGGACCATCATTCTCCAGCATGCAAGTACAGCACCAGGCAATACCAGATTCTGATCTCTGAGAAGTGCTCCTCTAAGGGTAACAACAGAAATAATAATAACAAGGATTCCATCCTTTTACAGAATCACAGAAAATAAGGCTGAAGGTGACCTTAGGAGATCATCAAGATCACACCTCTGCCAAGGCAGGATCAACCACCATTCAAGTACTTCTAAACCTTTTTGTCCAGCCTGTTTTTCAGAACAATGAAGGTTACACAACCTCCCTAAAGCAATCCACCCCACGGCTCCACTATCCAGTTCCCCTCTCCACCCCGCTGTGGCTTTAAGATTTGAAAACACTCATTTCCTTCACAGAAAACATCAAAACAGGCCCTGAGATGCATCTCCACCTTTAAACAAGGGATAGAAATATGTCTTTACCATATGGCAGAGATTTACAAATGACACATGGACTGCTTTTCACATACTCTTGTCTCATTGAAAAACAACAGAACGCATCCTGGTTTAATCCAATATAACATGTATTTTCCAAGTGGGTCAGTAGAATCAAAACTTCATCCTCCACGTAAAAGCTGAAGAATACAAAGAAATCCTGGGAGTGGTGATACTGCATTGGCAGTGCAGAGTTTAAGCCTCCCACTAGCAACTCTGTCGAGTCAAGTGGTCTGCTGAAGAAGAAACATCTCTTCCTCCACACATGATTACTAGTGTCCAGTGAAGAACTGCAGTGTCAGAACACTTCCACTCCACACTTTATTTACTCTGATGTATGGAGGCACAGAGTTATACTTCCAAGCTCCGGATTTTCCCAGGTTTTGGAAGTGTTCAGATATGAGACTTAAGTGTATTTCTGCTGCAGATGTTTCCCTAAATACACACCTGTCCCATCATGCTTAACAGGGCAATGGGGACACACAAACTACAGCAGAAGTCTGAGTTGGTGAATCACTGCAGTTCTACCTCAGCAAAAAGCTTTTCCTTTTACCTCTCTAACCCCACCGTGACAAGAAATCCTTGCCCTGTCTATCATGGTACACAGAGGAGACAACAGACAAAGCAATTCAGATAGACCATCCACCATATCAGATGGCACATTAGATTTAGTTTAAAGCCTCAAACAACAAAATGTATCCTCCTGATTTGAAGCTACCAGTCAGATCCTTCCAAAGCTCGAAGGATACCTTGGATACCCTAGATCCTTGCACCTATCCCAGAGCCAACCTTCCATGATCACACCACCACGAACACCTTACAGCACCACGGGCAAGCTGACAAACTGGAATCACTGTGCCAGTGTCCTTAAAACAGAGATGTTTTACACAAAACAGGTGGTGATACCCATTTTGTCCTCAAGACCCAACAATATCTCTAAAGAGCATATCTTGAACAACAAAACCCAGGAAGTGAACATCTGATCCAATGACAGTCTGTATTTATGTGTTTATCTATATCTCTCTTTATGGCTCTACTCTCTCAGTACGTACCCAGTAATGGATAAATCTTAGTGTGTTATGGAAGATACAGCTTGATCAGGAAACTCAGTTGACAAAGGACTATTTAAGTCACATGGGATCCTTATAAATCCCTCCCAAGATAACTGTTAGTAGTGTTTCTCAAACAGACTTTGTATTTTTTAGGATTCATTTATTGCTAGCAACCAATATTTCATAGAAAAAAATAGGTGAAAAATGTTTCTGTTCCTTCATTTCACATGAGAAGAGAAAGATTATCTTTTTTATTTCAGGTAATGAGTAGGATACACAGGCAAAGGTGGGTTTAGCTGATCTGCAGGATGTACTTTCTGCAGTAATCTTTACCACTGACTCTTAGTTAACTGCCTGCAGTGCAAGGATTAGCTTCACTTTTTGTAATCATTAGTATTAGTCAGGAAAAAAACTAGTAATTTTCCCACGGTAAAAACCAGACTCAATAACCTCAGAGGTCCCTGCTAGTTCTGTTAGTTTCATTCCCGTGCTTCATCTGAAAATGATGGGAAAAACAATGAATTTAAAAGGTGAAACTTAGTTATACAACTGTCATTTGTTGGCCTTTAAAAATCTTATTTTTCATATATTCAGAATGGGGATCATATTACAAGGCAATTGTCTCAAGGTACAGATAATACTGAGAATGGAACAGTTCATTAACATAATTTTCACTAGAGATAACATAAGATTTCACTAGATTACAACTTCTCTGTAAGAGGTACCACAAAAGAGGAACCAGAAATAATGCTGAGGTCACTCAGATATTGCAGTGCTACTATAGATAAACAAAACAACAGATAAATAAATATTTTTAAGTGTTTCTACTTGATTCCAGAAAGAAACTACCCCTTCACAGAGCAGGCACGACAGGAGAAATCAGATACAAAATAGTTTTGATAATGGAGGACCTAATAACAACTAGGTCAGAAAATTTACTTTTCTCTTGGGACAGACTTTTTTAGGGAGATGCTGACCAACTTTATTGTCTAAAAAGATATACAATGAAGATAAAAATCACTCTGTGGAATGAAAGGATATTTTGAACTTGTGTTTGCTTATCCCAAGAGACATCCCTGTTACAGGAGCACCCTGCATTCTGTTGTTACAAGCTTGTTCAATGTTTTGTCCTCAAGCAGTTCACTCCACAGGCCAAAGAACTCTGTCAGCTCTCTACAGCTCTGTTGTGGACATCATTCCATACAATCACTCCCTCTCTGAAATACACATTTTCCTCAGAGCATCACCTCCCGGCAATATGTGGCAACTTACCTGCCTAAGATGGAATGCAACAGGTTGTCAGCTCCTAGTGTGAAACTGTCAAACCACTTTGCTGCCTATTGGGGAGTTACTTTGTGATGCAGCTGATAATGATTTATGAGGAGGGGTCTGGAGGGTTTCAGACTGATGTCACCTGCAGTAATGCACATTAAGCCCTCACAATATAACTAGTACTGACAAGCAGAAAAAAATGTCATGTGATCCTAGGAGATCAAAGTGGACTACCATAGGCACTACTGTTATTGGTACCTTTTCTGGGAAGAACAGCCCAACTCTGTAAATCTATGGCCTTGTAGGTTTGCTAACATACTAAACAGCAGAGAACAAAAAGTGGGATTTGGCTAACCAACTGTCTAGTACTGAGGGCTGCTGCTAGCTGCAAGCGTTCAACAACTCAGAAAACAGTCTTAAAATCTTGGAAGCAAAAAATGTCAGGGACAATTGAGGGTTTCCTTATTTTTAATCCTTCAATTTTCTTAACCACATGGCTAGTAAAATGCTGTTCTAGAAATGAAAGTATCCTGGCCTTGGCATTTAAAAGAAAGCACACAACTAAAACATTACAAAAACATCACAGTTAAGCCAGTGCATAGAACACTCTGCTGTGTGCTGCTGCTCACAGAGTGTGGGGTTCAGTGCTGGGGCCCCACCACTTCAACAGATTGGTTGCAGCATCATGGCACAAAACAGTGCACATTGCTCTTGCCTTCCTGGAAATCTCAAGTTTGTGCTATCTTATTTGATTCTTTTAGGTTGAACTGAATGCTTTTCCCACTGATAGAGCTGGAATCACTCAACACCATCCAGATGGGTTTGCCAGTAGCTGTTCTTAAGTGCACCTACTTCCACATGCCCAAAACACTTGGGAAGGTGTATCAAAGTGTCAGTGCATCTAATTGGGCCCATCCTTGTAGACCTGCAAAATACCTACTGAAGCCCATATGGACTACAGGCTACCACATTTAAGCTCTATATGTGAGAACCTGGTGTAACAAGAAGAGAGAATTCCTGCAGAAGAAGTGCCAGGAGACCCTGTCACTGTCTGACTAGAGGAGCCCTGGTTTGGCCCTGAAGCTTACAATGAGTGCTTGTTTTCCAGCAGGTAAAGCCAAGCTGCCTTCACTTTCTGCATGATGTGAGTTTTCAAAGAGCATCTGAATAATTCAGGGAGGCTTTGATCTGAGTGCAGACGGACACAGGCATAAACTGTTTCCAGAGCCAGCTGGGAAGCAGTATATCTGGCACTTCTCACCTCCTGCCATCTCTCCTTGACATCTGATCCTAGACCAGCAGCACTCCCAGCTCTCATTGTTATTAGCAGCTCAGTGACGTGTTTGGTGTCAGTGGAGATCCCACAGCTCTTTCAGCCCTCCCAGTCTCAGTGCATCATTTACGACTTGAGAAGCATGGTGGGGCATAAAAGCACATGCTGTTCCACAGGTCTCCTTTCAAGGATGGATGAGACTACCCTTTGGGGAGAAAAGGTCAGCACATCCACATCACTGCTTGTCTGAAATTACCTCCAATCCAGAGACAGAGGTCTCTGCAAGGGATACTTGGGGTCTATTTTTGTGTTGGGACAAAGTTGGGGTAGACCTTTTGTATGCATCCATGAGAGAAGAGGACAAGAGTTTTTGCTAAGGCTCTGTGGTGTCCCTGTTGATCCCTTCCTTTTTCAGGTAATTCTGCATCTTGAGTCACACTTTATTCAGCCTGTCAGGGTTCACCCTGACCTCAACAGGATCATCTGTGATTTACATCAGCCCAACCAGGAAAAGAATCTGATACCATAAAGTTAGAAGGCATATGACTTTCATGGAGCATTTATGGTTTCTGGTGTAACACTGACTTGATTCTACACCAATGACTTGGCTTTGTCCAAGTACATGGAGAATATGCATTGAAAAATAATGTATTCATGTTGACTTTAACAGGTAATTTCTGTATTGACACCATGATGAGGACAGTGAGAATCAGAGCAAGTGTGAGCAGATGCATTCAGCAAGACAGCTTTTTTTTTTTCTTTTACAGTCACTTTTCTATGACCAGTCTTTTAAAGTATACTTTTCTCTCTCTCTTCCTCTCTGATGAAACTATAAACTACTATATGATCCATGAAAGTTTTTCTGATGTCGATATATCTCCCTAAATTGCTTTGTTCACCTGGCCCTTCACTGTGCTAAGGAGCTAGTCTGCAGTTCCACCTTCCACTGGACTGGGTGCACGTTCTGACCCCAAGGGATGTGGATGAACAGAAAAGAGTAGAAGACTACTAGAGGGTGCCTATGCAGACCTCGTGTCATGTAAAAACATTACTCTGTCATACAAACAAGACACAATACAGCTCCTCCCACTCACCGTAACTGGCTTTCTAGCAGCTTTCTAAGGACACGTTTGAACAGATCCCACCACCACAGTTTCTCAGCTCTGCGCAGGCATTACTCGCTTTGGCTGCAGACCAACACAGGACTTCCCAGGAACTCGGGGAAGTCCATTGCCCATTTTACAGCTGGGGAGCTGAGGCACAGGAATTAATTGCTGTGTGCATGGTCACACCGCAATTCGTAGCTCAGCAGAGAATTGAAGTAATGTCATTTAGATGCCACTTAATGTCACTTAGTATTTGATCCGCTAGACTGTTCTTCCCACAGCCGATCACCCTTTTGTATGTAAATCAGTCACTAGAGCTGGAGGAAAGGTGCTGTAAACTTAGGTACTGAGAGAGGGAAAGAAACTGATGAAAAAGAACAACATATCTGGAAGGGTTTGCAAAGGGCAAAAAATATGCTGTAATTAGCTGTTGAATGTGCAAAGGTATGGAAACTTCCCCTTGTAATGCTGATGGCTCTGCTCCCTAGAATTTACTGACACATATCAGCCAAGCAGTGACATGTGTCTGTGAGTCCAGAAATAGGCTTTTTGTCCCAATAAATAGTAAATGTCCTTCTGAATCAGGACTACATTTTTGTTGCGTGTTGTGCATTGCATATGTAGTGGAGCTCTGGTCCTTGCTTTTTCAGAAAGACCAGAAGTGATAACTTGGAGTGGGGGGGTGGGGGACAGATTGGGTGCCTCCAGTCCTGCAATTCCCAAGCCTCTTTTCTGCTCCTCAATTTACCTATCACAGAATGACAAGTTTCATAGCACAAGGGCAAGAATTAGACTCTGTGCCCCGAGGAGAAGAGAGAAAAGGTTATGAGTAGGAGTTAAGGGATGGAATTAAAGAAGATAAACAGACCTGAGTGCAAAGATGCTGGCAAGCAATATTATCTGAATGTGTTGTCCCAATCAAGCCCATAAGTCGATTCAAAGGAGTACCATTACATACACAGTGTTTGCAAACTCAGGCCATGATTAAACAGCAATGACATGTAGCAGTCTATGAAGGAAAGCAGCGGGTGCTAAAATGCTTAGCTGTTTTTCTTTTGAGAAATCAAGTGTGCTTCAAAGATAACAGGCCATGAAGATTAAGCTGCTACTGCACCAAAGGAGAAAAGCAGATGGAGCCACCAGCGCTGCCACAGACGACTACACAGAGATGTTTAAAGACTGGAGATATTATCAGCCCCTGCTCAATGACTGTAGGTTTCAGTTGAAGAAGGTGAAGAGAGGCAAAAAGGAAAGGAAGGGGAGGAACATGAGGTAGAAGGATTTCGTTAATTAAAAGAGATTAATTAGCACCATAAAAGCAGGCACCATGGATTACAGCAACTGTCAGCAAAGAGCAGTGACAGCTGCAGCAGAGCTGGTGGACCACTGCTGCCCCCAGCCACTGGCCATCTCCTCACCTCAAGCCATTGGGGCAGTAAAGCAGGCTAGCTTGGAAATCAGAGTGCTCCCAAAATAAGGGGTGATGTGGAGCATGGATCTTATCCAGACAGTGGAATAGGCTGGTGCTAGTTTTTTATACTTTCTATGTCACCTTGAGCAAATCACTGATCTTGCTATGCTCCAGTTCCTGAAATAGGGAGATATTTCTTCTGAACTGCCAATTTAAATTGTAAGACCTTTGGGGCAGAGAGTAGAGAACACCTTCTAGGATATTTATAAGGGATTAGTAAGCATTGTACTTGTGTGGCAGTAAAGAGGTGGCCAGCTGGTAACCAGAGTCTGTACAGCTGAAGTTTGAAAAAATGCTTATGCATTCCCCACCTCCCCCCCCCCCCACCATGTACCTTTCATACCAATAAAGCTTTTCTTTTTTTATTTTCTGATAAATGTTTGTACTCTTATTGAAAACATTTTCAACATTTTCTTCTCTTTGTAAACTATCAGAATACAGAAGGCCTCTAAAAATCATACTATCTTTATTTTGCCAAAGTGAAATATTTACACTGCTCTTAAAATTACTTTAGTCAAACTTCTCAAACACTGTTCTCATTCTGGATCACAGCACACATTCCGATATATTAAAATTCCTAAGAAACTATATTTACAGCCATCATTATAACCACCTCCAGCACATTCCACTGCAGCACCCTCAGTAACATACACTGCTCACATGTGAAGCATCTTTGTATTTGCTATTTAGCATCTATTAATTCTGTAGAAACATATTTACTCAGAAACCAAATAAAGTGTGCTGCAGGGTGCAGTTCAATTATGTATATGCATGGCACCAGAAGATCTGATCTCCACTAAAAGTCCCATTTCTTCATTAAAACCACAGCAGGTACTTCCATGTATATCAGAAACAGAGACTAGAAATCTCAGGGGAGAGTGCTCCAGAGAGACTCCTGCTCTCAGCTATCTAATTCTCAAAAACACAAAAGAATCCTTGCAGAAATTTCTTAACTTCTCGTTGCTTCAGTTTCTCCACATACAATCTGAAGATAATACCTAATCTAGCTTCACAATATGTCATAGGGCAAACATATTTGGCTGTATCTGTGGGGCAGGGACAGGTTTGGGAGGGAAGCACAAAGGAACTGAAACAGAGTTGGTACATCTTAGCATGGAAAAAAATGCAGGTACTCTTCAAAAACCTGAATGTCCCAGGAAGACTGAGAATCTTCAAAGACAGAAAACTAAATCCTCCCAATGAGCTGAATTTTTTTTCTGTGCTCTCAACTGCCACTGCCAGTCACACACATCATCTGAACTCCAACATGGAGGAAAGAAAACATGAAAATCATGGGTCCATTGCTGTTCACCCTGCCATTTAGATTGTTCTTGGCTCCAAGAACAGGGTGCAGAACCAGGAGATGAAGCTGTAGATTTACTGTGTGACACTGGATGAGTCATTTCTCTTTCCCTGCACCTCAGTTTTCCCAACAGCAAAAAGAAGAAGGAGGAAGGTAAATGGTCCTCCTCCAGTGGGACCCTTGGAAGGCTGCAGTTCATTCTCATCCCAGCACACAGTGTCTGCTAAAAAGATGCATCATAAGCAGCTTCTGACTCAGGCCCTCTACTATTTGTGAGAGCTCCTTGCTCCTTTAAGATACTGAAGATAATGGTCCTGTAAGGCTCTGTACCTGCCGTCTATGCTCACAGCAGCCATCACAGCACAGAGACTCAGACTCTGGGCTGCTCCAGTCTATTTTATCACAATTTACTCGGTAACAGGTTACAAATGTGGCATCTGATGAAAATAATGAGCCTTGATGTCACTTAGTGCATGAGGCTCCCTGTGTGTGTGCAGGGAATAGCAAATGAGCCAGCCTGGCCTCCTTGGAGGTGCCAGCACAACTGGTCCCATGACAGCATTCTCCCACTGTGCTCTGCCTCAGTGAGCCTCACCCACCAACCACATTCAGACACTGTCAAAGACTCACTGCAGCATCAAGGTCAAGCCCCATGCAACCCATAGCAGAGTCATTCTCTGCCTCGATGAATCAATGTCCCATGGGAAGTCCTGCAGCAGCCTACAGACCAGGTCTCAAGAACCCTAGTTAAGCCTCCAGGTACATCTATATCCCCCTTACAGAGGCACAGGTCAGACAAAGGCAGGGACCAGACTACCATGAGGAAATGGACCCTCTTCTCATCCTAGCACTGTTAATATGATGGGAAATCTTTTCAATGAAAAATTTCCTACTGTAAATCTAGAGGAAGTTTATGGTTACCTAGCTCTTAAGTGACTAAGTCTCTTGGTCTTAGGGGCTGGCCAACCCAAGCTGTACCAAAGAATTGCTAAGTGGCCCTGACCAAAGTCCCTTTGCTCTTCTGAGTCTTGTATTTTTTGCTGCTGAATGGAGATGAAAGCACTCCTATACCCCATGGGATAGCCATGAAGGTAAATCTGATAAAGACAGCCTGGGGTTATGGACAAAGATAGAGGACCTAGTGGCTGGTGTGGAAGGGTACAAGCAGATGTGATACAGAGCAAAGAGAAGGGTCAGAGAATGTGGGATAACCATGGAAAAGAGCATGGAACAAAGGCTAAAGAAGATAATAGGAATGGAAAGTAAAAAATGAAAAGGGATGGGCTCTGGAACAGACAGGAGACAGCTCTTCATTCATACTCCAGAGTTTTGCCTTTTTTTTGTTGTTGTGTGTGTGTTTGTTGTGGGTTTTGTTTGTTTTTTAAATTAAACTGAGATTTTCAAAGTTTCTACTTAAAGCCAGAAAAACCCCAAACCCCCACGCCTTTAGACAGAGAAGTAGGACAAGAAACCATTCTCTTGGACTCAGTATTTTTGTATGCTTTGTCTGGACAACCTGACCAAATACTGTGTCTGGAGTGAGCCAGATTCAAGTGCCTGAAAATCCCTCAGAGGAGTTACCTGCTCAGAGGAGTCTTGAGTAGCCCCTGACTTTTACTATTATCACTACTTAAGTTTTATTTTGCTATATAGAAATATGCCACTGCTACATGTAGACTCCTAGTCTCTTGGGAACAGAAGACAGTACAAAAATTTAATAATAATTAAAAAAATTAGTATCACTATTTCACTTTTTCTGCACGGCAATACCAATTTTAAAAGTTACCCAAAATGCTTGAGGCTCTTACAATACCAGGGCTGGACTAGGGGGTGAGAGGTGAGGGTTGCAGTCCTCATTTTGCTCCTCTCTGTGGACTCAAAATCCAGATCTTGATTCTCCATGTGTGAGAGGATACAGTCTTCCCAAATTCACGACCACCTGGATTCTAAAACCTCTGGGATATAATGTGCTGTTTTAAAAACCCAAAACTACGCACAAACACCCCCCAGAAACCTATCATGGCAAGGGCTCTGATCTCATAAGAATCTTTTAGTAATATAAGCACTAACCCTACTTCTCTCACTGACACCTTATCCTCTTCCCTGGAGCTTCAATACAGCTTACAGTCAAGTCACTGCACATAGCCCATGTGTAAAGAGAAATGGCAGCAGGACAAGAATGGGCAGATGAGAACATGCTGAGTACATGGAGTCACAGTGACACATAGCCTTTTTTTTCCTCAGCTGATAGAATAAGGCATGCAGGAAATGCAAATTATAGCTTCTGGTGTGTGTTATCTTACACTAACACAGAAGTATCTAGAAGGAGGGAGAAAATGTAAGGTATAAAAGGGCTTTTTTAATCTATCGGAGAAAGACTTAACAGGAACCAGTGGAAATTAGAACACTAACACAGATGAAGAATACAGCCTGCAGTTTGAACTTAAAGTGATTAGCTCTTGGAACAAAGTGCCTATGGAAACACTGAATTCTTATTCTCTTAATGTCATTTGTATATGTGCCTCACTCACAGTAAATGATTGGCACAGTAATGATTTCAGGTTTCCTCCTATGTGTAAATCTATTCTTTCTGTTTCATCCACTGCTGTCACATCCCTCAAGTTCTTTGTCATCAGTCGTGATCTTGATCAGCATACTTACCTTTGTCACACCTACAAGTTCCTCTTCCCTTTGTTCATTCCTTTTTCAGGTCATTAGCAAATATACATACCAATGCTGGCATTGGTACAGATTGCCTATTTTGCCTGAATGCTTCTTTCATCAATATGAGTTCTCACCACATCACTCACCCATCTGGTTCCAAATGTATTCTTATATTTGGAGAACATTTTTTCTACTACCACTTCAGTTTACAGAAGTCTCTGGGATATGGCAGCCAAGGCATTTTCTCTAAATCTCTGCCCACAGTCATCTGAGAGTTCCCCATCTGTAAGGAAGTCTGAGCATTCCTATTTTGCAGATGTAAAAGTATGCCACAAGAGACCAATGTCCAGATGCACAAAGCCTTTAAATGCCTAATTCTCACTGATCTCAGTGCTGAGTTACCCTTATGGATAAGAGCTCAAATGATTTTGCAGGGAGAGAGCTCTACTTAAAAACCTCATCTTAGCCAAAGTGCTTTGGAAGCACAAATATAGGCCCCCAACCCCAGAGAGCCTTTGTACTCACAACATTGTACAGGTAAGAGACAGACACACTAAAGCCAAAAATGGGAAGTAGTTACTGTCTTGCTTCTGTTTGAAACATCTGCATAACCAAGACCAGCTCAACTCTACACCCAGAGAGCAGCCTCCTCGATCTCTACATTCTACAACCTCTAACCCCTGGGGCCTGCTGACTGCGACAGATAGGAAAGCTCTCTGCAGCAGAGTGTCCGCTGGAATGTTTTTTAATTATCTCTGGAAAGTATGGACTGTGTATCATCATTAACTGGACTAAACACTGACGGTCAGTGAGTCAGGTACCAGTAAACGGTGCAATTAACAGCCAGAGGAGAGAAGTGTATTCAATCTGAAAGCTTTCTTTCTCAATCCATCTCCACTCATCACCCAAAGTGCTGAGCAGCGGACTTTTACTTTCAATTACATTAATCAGGTTAATTCCAAGTTAAAGTCAACATTTTAATCAAGAGGCAGCAAACTCGTGCAGGGAAGTAGAGGGCTGAGGGGAAGAAAGGAGGGGGGAAAAAAAGGGCAAGAGGAAGAATGAGGAGGAAAGGAGACAAGAAGGAAGGATAGAAGATGCTGGGAGAGAAAGCAGGATATTACAGTGATGAGCACCATTGGAAGAATTAACTGTGATAAATAAGGAATAAGCTTTTATGTTGGAACTCTAAAGTTAAAGTGGGTTGGCATTTACCTCCTTTGTAACTTTGGGATACTGGGCTGTTACAGAGGGAAATCTGGAATGTAAATCAGAGCAGCCTTAGAATTGCTGTATTTTATGTCAAGGACTGTCCATAGGAATATCTTTTCCCAAGCTGCAGGGCCATCCCACTATGACTTTTGTCCACCCGGGAATAACTGTCTCATGTGTCCTGTAATGCATAAAAACATTGCATGCCTAGAACCCCACCAAGTGCAGCAGTACATTGAACAGAAATTTCACATGTATCTGCAGCTGAATCAATCACATTAACACTACTTGGGAATCCTCTAGTGCACAGATCAGATAAATGACCAAAATGTGGCATTAAGTGTTTTAAAGCAGCCTGCTCTCATGAGCCCATTGTATGTCACTGCTAGAGAGGTTGAAACTAAGCAAAGGGTGAGCTTCCATTGGATTTCAAAAGGACTGGGAGCCTAATTTCATTTAGCTCCTCTAAAGATCAAGTGATCCAGATGCTGAGAGTTAAGAGGTTTGGTTCTGGCACATCACATGCTTTCTTTCACAGTTACATCAGTTCACAGAGGAAGTTCAAGAAGGTGCAGCTCCTGTTCTACAGAGTCCTACTGAGTCTTGAGTCTCACCCACTGTGGTGTGTCATGACTATCTCCAGGACAGTGAAGCTTCTCATCCTTAGACTGAATCAATGAAGGCTCTCACACTAGACTTGAGCACACTCTGTTTATCCTCAGATCACAGCACAATGCCAGGTTCTTCTCTTGAAAGCTTGTCCAAGAAATCAGAGGGAGATTCAGAAGATGGAAAAACAGAAGCTGGAAGAAAACCGACTTTCAGTAGGAAGTGGGCACATGATACAACAGATGGACTACCAGGACCACTTATTCTCCTCCTGACTCTAGTAGCAACTTCTCCCACAATCTCAGGTGAACCATTTATCCCCAGCATGATCCATGCAATGGGGACAGCAGTGCTGCATTATCCTCCAAAAACACTTTGACAAAAGAGCTATAATTTTTTTTTTTTTTTCCTAAACAGGAGATTGTGTCCATGTAACTTTTTTTTTTTTAATGAAATCCTGCACAGGACTATGTCCTTTGAGCCATCCAGATAGTACCCTTAACATCTCTAAAAAATACAGAAAAATTATGCATTAGTAATCTGAAACAACAAAACAGTGCACTTGAGAAGCATACAGGGGAAAGACAGATGTAAAGTGAGGAAAAGCCCACAACAGAAAGAAAGATGCTACCTACTAAATATGCGTTACCCACTAAAATTCAAGCTTAGGGTTCCTTTCGAAACAGCAGCAGGTATTGCAGTTCCATTCTTATGCTTGTGAGGTTTGATAACATAAGAGCCACGTGCACCAGTAGAGCAGAATGGTACCTGCCTTTGGAAAGGAGCAAGAGACAATGAAACATTGCCATCCATTCCCAAAAGCCATCAGGAGCAGAGATCCAGGACTTTCATCCCAGCAGGAGCTCAGTTCCAGCACTTCTGAATTTAAATTTTAAAAAGTTTCTTGCTGATTCACTTGAGCAGAGAAACAAATGATGCAAAAATAGAAAGACTGGAGTAAATAAAATAAGAGCAAGCAGTTAATTAGTAGGTCTGATCAAGAATGCCCTGCTGTGCTCATTCTTCCTCCAGAATTCCCCAGTCCCGCTCTGTGCTCTGCTCAGACCTGTCCTGCAGCAGCAGTCGTGTCCCTGCACTGCCTTCTCCCTTCACCTCTGCTCACCACTTCAGATCTGCTTTGCAGCACAGCTGGAGCTGAGACATCCCTCTGTGCCACCTTAACCAGCACTCCTGAAAACCTGTCTCCCAAGAAACACCTCATCCTATTCCCTCCTTCCTCTTGCCATCACAGCCAGGAAGCACAGCAGGTTTCAGCAGAGGCAGAGAAACATACCTTTCTCCCTAAGACTAGGATGGAAGGTAGGAATGTGGTGACTTAGGAAATTAGTTTGGGGTCCAGACAGAAAATGAATTGATAAGGGAAGATTCTGCCAGGCCAGAGGAAACAGCAAATTTGTCTGGCAGCAACTGCCTGAACCTGAGAGTCATTGCTAAAGTCAGCCAGGCCAGGAGAAGAAGGAATTTTGGCACAAGGGTGCTGAAGCGCTGGGTACGTGGTTCTGCTCCTGGCTGCACTGCTGATCTGTTTGTTAAGCATGGGTCAGTCACTCTACCACACCTACTGTTGCTCTACGTTTCTGCACAGACTTTTCCTAGGCTGCACACCCCTCATGGAGCAATTTTGAGAGCCAGGATTTAAATCCTGATCAACAGATTTTGGCAAAACCATGCCTGAAGATGCAGTAATAATGGAAAAAAATGAAGTTATAGCTGTAGCTTGCTTCACTTGGATTCAGCAGGAAAGTACACAACTCAGTTTTGCAGCCACAGTAGAAATACTTCACTGGTACATTATATTGGTATTTTTACACCATTAAGATCTCTGCATATGCATATGACTTTGCCACATGCTCGCAGATAGCCCAGCTCTTGACAAGCCAATTCTATGGGTTACTCAAATGCTAAAAAAAACCCCTAATTCATCTCTTGAGTGCTGAGGAACTCTCATATCCACCTCCATGTGGCAGGGCAATACCATCACACCTAAGTGCAGGTAGGGAAACCAAAACACAGAACAGGAAAGAGTAGTTTTCATAATGAGACTCAAATTCTCCTGGTCTCTTGCTGCTCAGCAGCCCTATCCTTAGGCATCCTCAAAACAGGGTTAGGCTGCTGTGTTCACTAACCTAATTCATTGCCAACTGTGTTCAGTTTCACATGTCACACTGTGGCCTTCCCGGGGCTCAAACCTTCCCCTTTACGCATGCACTTGCACTTTGTGCCTTACACACCAGTCTACCCTACTGTGTGCTCTGAAACTGTATCCACATTGCCACGATGCCTGCTGATTTCTTTCATCCTGATGCTCTAGGAAATAGTGTGGAGCGGAAAGCAGAGTTAGTGATTGTGAACTCACTGGCAAAGTTCCCATTTCAATATAGTCCACAGGAAAACTGTGAATCATAGCTCCCAGGGATGGAAAATGTCAGAGAGGTCACATTCTCCTCTGAACGCACTGCACCTTCCCAAGGGCTCCAGAGCCCCAAAACCCTGCAATCCTCAGTGGTGCAGAAAGTTCAGGGGAGAAGAAATGAGAGTCTCCTTTTCCATTTCCCCTTTCCCTGCCAAGAGGCTCTTGTCGAAGGACGGGCTATTGATTCCTCTTCCTCCAGCCTCTCCAGCAGCACGAGGCCTGGGCTGGATGGAGTCGGACTCAATCATAATTGCATTTGCATAATACATTTTACCTTTCTCTCCTCTGCTGTAGTTTTCTGAACTTGCCAAGTTGCAAGCTGACCCTGTGAGCCAAGGTGTGATTAACTGAGAAATTCACAGCAGCGCCACTTTAATCAAAGGGGACAGAGGTTACAACAGCTCAATATTAGTGATAACCAGCCTTTGATCCACAGAGCTAGGCCAAGCCTGGCAGGCAAGCTGTGAGGAAATGCACCGTCAGGGCTTTTGCGGGGAAATAATACCTTGTTAACCCCTTCATCTAACCTGCTGTGGGCGAGCAGAGAGAACCACCAGGAAGAAGTCTCTTCCAGAGTCTTAATTACAGCCCACAAAGATGCTCCTTTTTAAGTCTATAACTAAAGGTGTTAGATTCTAGCAAAGAACCATCTCCATCTCACAAGACCTATAGACTGACTTGTAAGGGTGATGACAGCTTCTAAATGCTCCTGTTTCTACTCTGGATTGCCCACTGGTATCGAGCTCAAAGATGGGCTGACACAGAGGCAGTGCTGGCGATCGGCTTTAGCACTTCCCTGCAGGTCCACAGACACCAGAGGCATTCCCGAGTCAACTCCCTGTTGCTGTGCAGCCCCAGTAAAATCACTTGATCCTCTGTGCCTTTCCTTCCCTTTCCCTGCTTCTGACTGGCCTTCCTCTTTTGCCTGAGGAACTGCCCTTTCTTAACACACAGTTTCAGTAGTATCTAATGTAGCTAATCTGATTTAACCTTAATGTGGCCTTCTACAAATAATTAAAGATTATTCTCGTAGGCAGGTTGCACCAAAGATAACAGAAATCTAAACAATGGGAGAAGAACCATTTGATAAGAGATTTGTTAAATTCAATACGTAGACCCTGTAAAAACAGAAAACAGACTCAGAATCCTGGGGCAGAACAGAGCCCCAGTTATGGTATCTATGGAGAAATTGAAAATTCCCGTATTTTTGAAAACTTTCAACTTTAAAATTTGTTTAACCTAGGACTGGAAATAATCCACACAAAAATAAATATGCTATAGAATAAACTTCCTGAGAAACAAATTTGAATCTTTCAGTTTTATTCCAATTAAAAAAAAAAAAAAAAGTTCTTGCTTAAAGAACCTTCTGAATATTATAGAATTAAACACATTTTTGAACAAAAGCTATTCTGAAGTGAAAAAA
Source organism: Megaceryle torquata (assembly GCA_024611175.1). Taxonomy (NCBI): domain Eukaryota; kingdom Metazoa; phylum Chordata; class Aves; order Coraciiformes; family Cerylidae; genus Megaceryle; species Megaceryle torquata. The sequence goes on from JANIJG010017331.1 coordinate 79,951, forward strand.
TCTTTTTGCTTTCAAAAGAGTGAAATGGAAAGTGTCAGTCTTAGCTAGAGGCTTACGTTCACAAAGCAACGCAATGTGAAATCCAAGTACTCTCCCGCTGAAAATCAGGTTTTCCAGTACAGTCACACTATAGTTTTGGGTCATGATTTTCCAAAGTGACTTGGGTCCATTTTTGAAGGATTGTCTCTAGACACTTTCAGGAGTCCTCATTTTTGAAAAGAGAGGGGCTGAGAACCACACAACTTTCCCAGACTCCTATTGTGGCTACAAACAGCTGCAGTTGACTGTCTTGTTTAACAGACTAAAAGCCAGCAGGCCCTCTGCAAAGGCACACCTTAGCTGGAGGAAGACAGCTCTCATCATGCTGATCCCAGCTCTACTGGTCCCAGGTCCCTTCCCTACATTATCACTTCCTCATGGACTATTCTCTGCTCTTCCTCTCACTTCTAATTTCCTTCTTTCTCTTCAACACATTGTTTTAGTGTCTCATTCACCTCCACATTAAATATCTCTAAGAGCACAGAAGGGAGCAACAACAAATCTCATTCTGACAGAAAGAAAAGCATTTTAGCAAAAGCAGGCTATATGCCAAAAGCCTGCACTGCAGCTCCTCACCTCTCCCCTGTACCTCAGCAAAATGAACAGGCCACCAGTAATATGAGCCAATCCTCTTGCCTAGCAAGTGCAGGATGCAGCCCACTGGTAGAGGATAACAACAGGTATCACATCAAGTCCACTCAGCACATTCACCTCTGCCTGCTTACATACTAGCACAAGGCTTTGGCCAATTCCCTCCCCCTTTCTTCTCTACCTCCCCTGCACATCCATTCATTAATTGATCCCTGATCATCTCACAAATATCTTTCCCTCTTTCCCCAGGGCAGGTCCAACCCCTTTTTCCCCGTTCTCTGCCATTAAGATGGGTCTCACATCACCATGCACAGCGACGCACACACACAGCTCCAAACACCTCAGGGCAGGCACATCATTTCCAATTGTGAGCAAATGCTGTTGGTTTTCATTAATCTGCAGACACTATATTTGCCAATTTCTCCAACTTTTCTTTCTTACTCTCTCTTTCTGCTCCGAGGCAGGTGAGTGCATCAATTTTCTTCTCATCTGTGGCAGTTAAATTAAATGGAATCGGCCTGATTGCTGAAAATCAAAGAGAAGGCTGATAAAGCAATTAAATCCCTCTAATTCCTCCTCTTGAAAAGGTGCAGCTTGGCTCAGAAGCTAATTAACTTCATAATGAAAATCCTTCTTCACCCTTTTAGGCTTTCTTTCCTTCTTGTTTTTGGTAGAGGTGGTAGGTTGCCTATAGAAGAAGGGAGATGCTATAGTGATAAATATGGCTTCCTTGGACATGGCAGACAACTGCATGCATGCATCTTGTCAGAGCGTCTCCAAGGGCTTAACAGGAACAAATTTTGCTCTATAGGGCAGAACATGTCATGGTGTTTGTTCTGCAGTTGTACAAAAGCTCTCAGGATAACTTTCTTGTCACTAGCTTTCATGTTTACCTTGTGTCCAGCCCATGAAGACTATCAAGGCCAAATCCATTTGCAGCAGATTCAGCTACAACAATTTCAATTTTTAGCACTGGGATTCTTTTGTTTAATGTCTGATATGACAAACAAAAGGGCAGCTTCACATTAGACACTTAATTCCTTTTAATTGTTACAATCACAGAAATAGGCAAGCATGGCACTTTAGAGCCATGGTCTCCATCTCCTTAATCCACTTCTACTTAGCACTCATCCTTTGGATGTTTGGTCCTTGCCACTTCCCTTCCATTGGGAGTTGGAAGGTGCTCTTAGATCTAAACATGCGTCTTTCAATTCTCTTACTCTTTCAAGCATCAGCCCACAATAGACTATTTTCTACTTTTTTCTGAACATGCTCCTCCTGGTCCAAGTCCTCTTGGTACCAAAGTACCCTACACTATCCTACAACCAGTCACAATCCGGTGTGCAAACAGGATTGTCCTTACCCTGCTCCAGGGCAATACACCCTAGGTATGAATCTCATATGAGTGATGTATTTCAAGTTGGGTCTACCAGGACCCAGGACTGTCACATCAGTACTCTGTGGTGTGCCAGTTCTCCAGGCACAGCCTGATCCTTAGCCAAGCCTTATTTCCTTTAATTTGTCAACATGGGAGTCAGTAACTCAAATGAAAATTAAGTGGACAAATCTATCTTCTTAAGTATTGTGCCACTTTAACTATATATAAAATATTATGAATGTGTAAGGGGAGGACAAGCAGTGCATTGGCTTCCTCAGTTTACTTCTGGCATCTAGTGCCCCACCAGGCAAATCTCTATCAATGTTTCTACCTTCCAGAATTATTCCTATGATTAAAAAAAAAAAAAAAATTGTACTTTGGGATAAATCCACATCCTCTTTGTCTTAAATCAGCTTCAGTTTTCCAGATTAAATAACTCTTTACTAATTCTTGATAATTTTGACCAAAAACATAGTGTATTCTGTATATTGCCATTCTCCAAAATGTGCCCAAATATAAAGTGAAGTGTATTTTATTAATATTAATAACAACACCATATCACCCCTGAAAAAAGATAATTTTGCTATTACTTTTCTCTTTCTGTAGAGAGGAAGAAATATCAGATTTGTTCAGAACTAAAGAGGAAATCTTGCTTACTAAGAATAATTAACTGACCTGTCGCCTGTCCCTGATGAAACTTGCCACGGGGTTTTTAATTACCACAAATGTTCTGATCAGTGCTGTTGTACTGTACACAAAGAACAGTACTCTTAAAATAGCATCTAATGCCCTGCAAAGCCTTGAAACCATCTTCTGTGTATACTGAAAGAGTCTTCTTTTGACACTGTAACTGAGACCCGCTGATTTATTGGACAGAAATGCTTTAGAGCATAGAGCTTAGACTAGGTCTGGTTTTTACCTAGTCTGGTATTTGCCAGAACCTCTTAACATTGTATAAAGAAATATTCTGTACGCCCCATCTTGACTCCCCAGCACTTTCCCCAGCAGCACTAGAAGTAGCATCTCCGAACAGACTCCAAGCCAAATCCTGGGGGAACTTCCATCCCATCCTGCTTGGCTTGAGAGCTCTAACCAGATCACATCCCAAGGTGGCGTGGCCTCAAGCTGTTGCCATCCCTGTGTTATCCTCTCTTTGACAAACGGTTTATTTTTGCTGCAGCAGTAAATCTGGCGGCCGCTGTTTACTCCTCTGTCTGTGCACTCATCATCAGCTTTCTGCAAACCCCAAGTCCTCAGCTAACAAATGGCTGTGCACTCCATTAGTGCTCACTCACTGCTGCAAAGATCTCTGCTCATGGGCATGAGAAGATATGCAGACTGAGCCTCTGACCCTATGCCAAACGAATGGGGCCAGAGACTTGGGTGCACAAAGCCCAACTCACCAGGCAGAGCAGCAGCTGCTGCTGCCTATTGTTCATCCAAGAAAGCAGATCTTTTCTGCTGGATCCTACTGTTAGACCCCATGCTTTATTGACAGCCAATATTTACCTTTTAACATCCCCGGAAACACTTCATTATCTAAGGGAAATCCATCACACGCTTAAGGATGAATTGCATGTTTGGTTATCAGCAATGTTAATATTGCTAAATCATCCATACTTTGTGATTGCCAGTACCACTTTAACCCAGGTATCTCAAAATACGTTAGCAATACCAGCCCTTTGGCATCTTTGCTCTTCCTGCAAATGAGGGAGTAAAATCATGCAATAATTTCTCAAGGCCACATAGGAAACCAGGGGCAAAGCAAGGATTCAAGTGTCTTGATTCTAAAGTACTTGTGCTAATGAGATTAAATAGTTACGCATTTGGTCCAGTACAAGTTAAATAGGGTACAAAAGACACAGAAGAACTTCAATTAGGTGTTCTGTAGTAAGGCTACTGAAAGGGGAGAATAACATCCATCTACAGGCACACATGTGCATCTCTATCTGATGCACAGTTACTCTTGTTCTACATATGTGATTCTGCACCCATTTTCCTGAGAAGAGCTGCCACTGACTGACAGTGGAGTATCAGATCCTTTGTTTATCATTAGAAAAAAACCACATATGGTGTGCTTTAGAAAGAACTGCATGTCACCAGGTGCATAGCCAATGTTTATTTTCCTCCTTGTAGTTTTTTCCTTCCTTATTAACAAGATGCCCTTTAGGTTCACCTAAAACTCCAGGACTCCTCCTTGGGCCACTCTGCTCCAAACAGCATAGAAGAAACAGACACAGTCAATCATCTGCCTGTGAACTGCAAGAACCCATCACACCAAAGGGAAATGCACAACATAATGAGACCTTTGCACATCCTTCAATACTGGCCAGCAAGAGACATGAAAGCATGCTCACTGGAATACGTGCACATGACAGAGGCATAAATATGCACAACCATCAGCTGCATAAAGACAAGCACAGCCAGAAGCATACTTAAAATCCAACACATCAAATCAAAGTCAGCCCTCATTCACATGTACAGACTCCCACAGAATAGGAGAGACACAGAAATGAAGGTACCTGCATTCACACACACATACATATCCAGACCCACATCCAGACACTGCCCTGCACACAGACTGATAAAGTCACAATGTAGCACAGCAAGAAAATCATTCACTTCCACTGTCTAGCAATAAAGGTCTTTTTTCATCCCTTCTTTCTCCACTGTAGGGAGCAGTACATGGCATACAGGACCCAGCACTCTGATGGAGGCAGAAGAGTGACATCATTCAGCCTGGGCAGACTTAGCCAGGTCATGGGGCACTGGGGGCATCATAGCTGAGGTTAGGCACGAGGGGGTGCGCCTTTGATGACTGAGCAGAAAAAGGTTTGTATTTCAATAAACCAGGGGCTGTATCACTCTCTGAACTGAACAGCTTAAAGCCTTGTTAAAAGCAGTGGTGCAGCATTCTAACCGGAGGGGCCGTGTTGTCATACAAATGAGATGAGTTTATTTTCTGAGCCGTACCATTTGTTGTGACAGGCAGGGCGGCTGTAAAAGCTGGCGAGGGCACAGCGGGAGGCCCGGCTCTGCGCACAGCGAGACACCGAGGAGAGGAGAGGCAGAGCTGCACCAGAGTTTGGACCCAGCCCAAGTCCCTGCCTCTACCTTCTGTAAGCAACAGCCTCGAAAAGAAAGAGACTGAGAGATGAACCAGCCGGCTGTAATATTGTGGAACAAATGCATTCTAATGAGAGATGCCTGGCAGCCCCACGGGCACTCCGTGTGCGCCCATCTCCTCCTGCCCTCACCACCTCCCGCCTGGCTGCTTGGTGCTGCTCAGACCTGTTTTCTAACAGCCAAAGATGCTGCACGGGAGACTTGGGTGCACTCCCCACCGTGTGTGTCCAAGTCCGTTGCTCTCCTGTGTCGCTCCATGCCAAGTTGCTGTGAAATGTTTACTGAGGTGCCACCTGTGTTTCCCTGCTGGAATGAGCCAGGGATGTCTCCTAAATACTGACCAAGTCACCTAGGCTGTTGATGACCCTGGTGCACTTTCCAGCATCCAGTACCTGTCTCTCCCTGAGGCTCTTGGAAGGCCCCTTCCACCACAGGATAAAAATAAATAAATAAATAAATAAGGCATAACAATTAAAAGACAAAAAGAGAGCAACAACAACAAAAGAGATAACAAAAAGAGAGTAACAAAAGGAGTAACAATAACTTTATCTCTGCTTCTCTAGGAGGGAAAATAAACTGAATAAACCAAGACAACTAGTTTGAAATCTAAGCCACAAAGTCACCGAGTTATTAAAACTCCTGGAGAATGTGTCCTTACTGCGGGAATACATCAAGCTGGCAGCAATAGGTCTGGTACAGGGGACACCACAGACACTGCCAGCGGAAAGCTGGAAAACACAGGCACCAGCATTCCAGAGTGGTGGCTATAGCTCAGAAATCAACAGCAGGCATATGGCATCACAAATTTCTCTTGCAGGGTGCCGTTTGTATTTGAAGACTACTGACATTAATCCCGTGATAGATACCAGGGACTCTGTACCACTTCCCCTCTGATCAGTTTACTAGGTTTCTAGAGCAAAGCTTCTCCTTGCCATGCAAAAGGATACCATTGTCTTTTGGCTGCTGGGACGTGATGAAAACCAAACTGCTGCCCCTCTCTTCCTGTCACCAACAGCTACATGGAAAGGCAGGAAGGAGATTTTGGAGGTTTGTTTTTGTCACCAAAGCAACAGTTTGCAGTTTAAGAACATGGAATATAGCCCCACCCAGATCTGGAAAGCAACAGTGCCTCTCAGTCTCACTGGCTCATCCATATCTTAATCTGTCCTCTGTGGCTGTTAGTAAAAGTGTTAGCTTCATTGTATTTACAGGTCAAAAACTACATGCAGCTTCCAGTTCTTTATTTCTTGTATTTCACCAGTTAGGCTGCAGAAGTTGGGAACTTTTGCTCACTGACATTAGCTTGCAGTGACAAGAAGCAACATATTCCCTATCCCATCACCAGTTCCAGGAGGCATTTAGCCACTCACAGTAATAAGCAGAGAACAGGACATCAGGGATTATATTTCCCCTTTCATGTACAATGTTTTCTCTGAACCCTTTTAAATAGGTGGAGAACCTCACCAGGACAGAATCTTTAAGTTCCAGTTGCAAAAAAATGATCCAAGTATGTTCTAGGTGCCAAGAGACTGCACTAAGAACAAATCTGACATTATGAAGACAGCCCGCCTATTGGAAGTGCTGTGGTAAGGATAACAGCTTGGAGAATAACCATGAGGTGGAAACGCTTCACCCAAACAACTTCAGGTATCTGTGGTCAGACTGGGAATACTGGGAGTATCCATGAGCCAAAGCATGCAGATCCCTTTTGGGTTCCTGGGGCATTCGCACATCAAACTTTCGCAGTCCATTTTTAATATCCCATTAAATGGCTACAAATGCTTTCCTGCTTGAACCCTTTTAACTAGCCACTTACTTAGTAATATTAGGTTTCTAGAATGTAAATTAGAGTAAGCAAAATAAGTTTAAAAATGGCTTCTTGCTCCTATTTGTATCAATTTCCCATGCATTTTCTACAGTATATAGCAGACTTCCCAGTCCTGCTACTAATGAGGAGTTAATACAAACCTAGAGCTATGTTCTTTGTGCAGTGGTAGCAGAAAAATCCTGATCAGTGGTTTGTATCAGGGCTACTTGATGGGGGAATAAGTGAACTGACCATTTTGGTTGCACTCAGTTGAGTTCAAAGGAGGAGAAATCTTTGGATCATTTCCCCACTATCAGTCCTTGTCTGCTCCATCTCCTCTTCTCACAGTGTGCCAACCCATCTTATTCTAAGGCTTGTTGGGGTGAGGGAGAGAAAGGGAGAACAAGGCAGACAGCCAGAGCACGGTTTCAGTCCTAAGGTGTCAGAGTGTGACAGTCTCGTTTGGCCAATGCTCTGGAAAATTAATTCAAGGCATTCAGGGCTAAAAGCATCCAGTTCAGCTCTGACACTCTATACATCAGGTACAGTGGGGAACACATAACATGCTCTCATCTCCCAGATACACAAGCAGACAGTACCTGCAATTCTTGCCCAAAAGAGGCCAAAGGTCATATGTGCTTCAGACCCCAAATCTCTGGCTGAGCTAGGACAGAACTAGAGATCACAGCTAATATTTATGTATCCCCGACACATAGATACAGGTTCAACAGCCCTGTTGGCATTGAACATCCACAACATCAAGCATGAGCAGCTTATTTCCAGAAGCGTCCTCCACCACTCCCCATGGCGGGGGGATTGGGGTCTATTTTCAAAGAAAGATAAACGGTGCTTTTAATTAGCACCTTCCATTTTCATTGGAGCCTCAGGGTTTTTGGAGCTGGTCCCAAGGGGTAGACCAGGAATCCCAGGAAAATCAATCTTAATTCAAACCAGTAATAAAAAGCAGAACACTTGGTTTAGAGGGCTTGCAAAGAATCTCTTCAGCATAAACTCCCCCTGCATAACCTTCGGCCTCTTAATGCAGCGAGGAAGAGACTCTTAGAAGTGCTTTCATTCTTGTTTTATTCTAGTGTTTTTACACTTCTTATCTGAAAAGGTAAAAACAAAGAAGAGAAGCCTGGAATGGTTACATCTGGGCAGTGAAAACTTCAGAAGCGGACGTGAAAAAAACAGACCAGAAATAGATCCAAAAGGACAGTCTAGAAGCCTCTAACAAAACTTCATCTGAGCTATCTATGATGCTGTTGCTCAAGATGATGAAAATACTTGATTTTCAGTTTGCCTGTCCATCATTCAGGAAAAGCCATCAGATAGCTGAGGATAAAGTAATTGAAGCAACAGGAACTTGTCTTTGTAAGAAAGTAACATCAAAAAGATCTCGAGAAGCTTATCAGAATAATCTAAACAGCATTCCACTTGTGTAGGGCCAAATGGCAGAAGAGCTCAGCACACAGGCGGGTAAATTACCCCTCAGACACCTCCTTGTCCTCTTCCACCAATGCAGAATCTTGGCACATTATGCCCTTCACTGTATAAACTTGCAATCATCTTGCTAAGCAATGCTGCCATTTCCAATTTACACATGAAGAACTGAGGCTCAGAGGGACTCATCTCACCAGGTTTCTGTCACATAAAAACTAGCCGTAGTCTCATCTATACAGGCCCCCCCTAAAGACAATAGAGAGAATATAAATATCCAGATGGTAACTTACTGTATCTATGGTAGATAAGCATCCTAGAATGAGATGACTCCCAGGCATCTACAGCAAGGTGAGACAAACCCTGCCTTAAATGGTTTTCACAGAATCCCATGGGAAGTCTGTGCTGAAGTAGAGAATTGCTTCTCCCTACCTGGAGACAGCATCCTGGCCACAGCTAACCTGTGGTTGATGCCTGGCATGCAGTGGGAGATGCCAAGAGTTATGGCCACCATATCCCTCTGGCATCTTTATCACAGTGCCTTTCAGGTGCAGCTGAGCTCTCTGTATGTCTAGTCATCTTCACTCTTGATGCCAAGGGAGGCAAGTAAATTGTGCCATTTCAGAGTTAAAAAATGCCCCTGCTTAGCCATCTCAAATGAATTTTCATCTACAAATAGTACAAGATGAAAGCCATCAGAAGACACTGACAGGATTCCCAGAAGACCACTAGTCAAGAGCTGCTTGTTAAACTGAATGCCTCCATTAGGTCAACAGTGCAGCAAATACCATCAAAAAGTAAGTTACAAATCTCAGAAGGAATATTTATTCTCAGATGCAGAACTAGCATCAACATACCGGAAAACTAAACCCAAGGAACAGAGATATTACTAATGACCATGAACATGGAAGTTTCCAGACTAACAGGAGATTCACAGATCTGCAGCTGGGAAGCAGCAGCTCAGACAACAGGCAGAGCTGCAGATCCAATTCCTTGCAGACAGGAAGGAAGCATGGGGTTGGTAACATGACCCATGCTCAAAATGCAAAAGGTCTCTCAGAGACAAGAGTTCAGATATGAGAACAGACTTTCTGAACTTGTTGATCAAGAGTCTGAAAAAATTAGGATGCCAGTAAGTTCTCATTCTGGAATCCTTCCCAAGTGCTATCCAGGCACTGCCACAACCTCCAAGACCGGCTGGCTCCAGAACCCACTTAGGATGCCAGAATCCTGGCTGTGCAGCCTGCCACATGCTTGCAGAAACCTGCTTCCCTAATTTAGAGCAAGCTTGTCGAGTTTTGTTTCTGGAGCCCATCCTGAGCAGCAGCCAGGAACTGCAACAGGGCCAGGCTCTGTAATAGTATTGTCTCATTCCACGTTCTAGCATGACCACACACCAGCAGCATCCTGGTTCTCAAGGATGCAGTCAGTGTACTCTGTTGGGAAACGCAGAAACACTGATCAAATTCTACTCATGAAGTAGTGTATCAGTAAATCCCTCCAGATCTACCAAGGATATCCACATTCGGTAAAAATGTGATTTTACAACCCATCTCCAGCCATTTCCAAGAATTTTTAGGAGGTTGCAATGCATGGCAGTACAATTTTAATTTTAATAATAATAAGGTTAGTAAAAAAAAAAAAAAAGTGCAAAACCCAGAGATCCAGTGACTCTTTCTTCAGTAGAGAGCTCCAGCTGAGGTCCAGAGGGCAGATCCACACATATGTATCTGCATCTGCCCCTTTAAAAAAGAACAGCAGACAGCACTGATCTGGTAGTACTCAGCTGGCCAGCCCTTGGGGCCTCTTCAATAGGCTTTAGAGTCCAAATGAGGTGTAAGTCTATTAAAAAAGAGCTAGCGAACAGATCAGAAATCCTCAGAGGGTTGTGTCCTGTCACTATGGGGCAGTCAGTTTCTCTCTGATATGTGCATTTGGAAAAAGAAGCATCACAAGAAAGGCAGAACAAAAGGGAAAAAAAGTACAACAGAAACAAAAATTTACTGCTTACTATCTTCATAAAGATCTTACTACATCTGTACATCAGGACTTCAAATACTCTCTCTTCTGCATACACTGCACACACACCAGTCATAACAGGTCCTAGATCACATTCCATATGCTCTCCTCTATCATGTAATACTCCATCCAGGCTTGGGGAGCATGACGAGCAAGGATGACTTACAAGCTTTTGTCACTGGCCCTTCACGAAACCACAGCTGAAGCACTGATATACTACCCACCACTGCTTTTTGTGCCTACTTAAAACCTCCACCAATTCTTTACTCTTGCACCCTACTGTATACACAGTACTCAGCAAAGTCACTTGAAAAAAAAAAACAAACCCAAACCACCTGACACAGCTCAATGTCCAAGACAGGAGAGAGGGCTTCCTCTCTCTGGGCACTTTTCCCTTGCCCCTTTCTAAGCTTTTTATTATAGTTTCCTGATGCTGCTTACAAAGGCTGAGCCCAGCTGCAGCCAACACAGCTGGAGTATTTCAGAGGCTGGAGAGCTTTGGTTGTGCTTGCCGACAGGGAGGTAAGTCCACATGTTAGATGCAATGAGATATTGGAGGGAGACAAAGACTGTTAGAGATGCAGCTACACTCTGGTACATAACCTGGGCCTGGCTACAGATAGCTCTACAGCTGCAAAGTACACATAATGCCAGCTTAACAGGCAAAACAGAGGATTCCCATGGCAAATGTGAGATGAAGTGTCACTATTACGGTTCCTGTGTGGTCATCCATTCCTCATCAATGGCACAAGTAGCCTCATCAGGCCAGGAACCACATTAACAGGGCAATACTGAGCACCAGCCACTCTCACTTGATAAAGTACCATTTGGGGACATAAATCAAGCTAGCCAAATAATAACTCCCTTACTGTTTTCTAGGTCTCAAAATTTGTGTTTCTTCTTCACAGGAATGAACACAAAGCCTTTTGAATGTGACTTTTGGGTCTTCCCCTGCACTGGAAACATCCAGTTATCACTGAAAAAAAAGTAATGTTTTCTTTTAGGTACATTTTCTTTAGTCAGAGGGTACACAGGGCTCTTAATCTAAATCTAATCTGGACCAAAAGTGGCCTATCACTGCAGAATATTTATGATTCAGTTTATTTCAAGGAAATTACATTAAATCAAAATTGCCCAGACTAGCTCTAGGCAGAGAGAGCCAGGCCAAAGCCAGAGAAACCCCGAGGTTACTCTAGGTGATTAAACCAGGATCGGGGTAGGGGGCTGCAACCAGGAAGGTTTACGGCTACCTTTGCACTCTCATCCTGAGTTTCAGCTAAGGCAGCTTGGATGCAGCCCAGGATCAGCGCCTATTATCTCTCCGTGTATATCCCGCTTTCCCCTCCCTTTCTCTTTCTCTCCCAGTAAATCCCAGAGGGCACATTTCCGTGCCAGAATAAGCCTCTTTGTGAGTGGCGAAGGGAATGCACAGAACCGCTAATGAGAACAAAACTGGAAAGCGAAACCCCGGGTTGGGAAGGGCCTTCCTCCCTCCTCCGCGCCGGGAACCGAGCGGCGGGGCGGCTGGTGCGGCACCCGCGGCGGCGCGGCCCGGGGGAGCAGGGCTCGGAGCGGGATGCGCTGACCCCTCTGGCTCCCCTGCCCGCGTCCAACTTCCCTGCCTTTTTAAAGCAGGCTGCAGAAAAGGCAGCAGAACAGCCTTTATCATGCAAATAACAAGAGTAAATGGGCAAATTCCCCGGTGGGCACTTGAGTGAAATGCAGAGCTTCTGGCAGCGGGGAGGGGGGGCCAGGGGAGGGGGTGCTTTATTTGCAGGTCGCTGTTCTAATTTAACTGCAATGGCAGCTAAAGGAGACACCAGGGACCTGCTCTCATCTTCTGCACTTCCTGCCGCTTGCCAGGGCCACAGGCAGAGAGCGGCAAAGCGGGAAGGATGGGGAGGGGCAGGAGTTGTAGGGCGGTTCCTGGGGCCGAGGGCTGAAGCGCTCTCGAGGTAATCCTGGAAGAGGGGTAATCCTGGAGGAGTGGGAGTGAAGACTCCAGGTGAAGACGCCTTTGATCCACTCTCTTCCAAACCTCCAGGGAGGCCCAGCTCCAGCCTCCAGGAGACCCCCTCTCCTCTCCCGCTTGCCCACTGGGACGTCCCAACAAGGATTCGCAGGGCTGTGGGCAGCCACCGTGCCAACCCTACAGGGAGGGGTCTGCAAGAGGTGCATCCTGGCAGGGACAGATTGTGAGCCACCTCCTCATGGCAATAGAAAATGTAAACTGAAGGGTCAGCACTTAGTGCCTGCACAATCTCCTTGCATTGCAGGTCAGGGTAAGGTGCCCAACCTAGCCAAGCAGCCAGCCCAGCCCAGGATGACAGACAAAAATGGCCTGGCATCCAGGTACCATACAGCTAGTAATGTACCTGCCCATGCTGGTAACACCACAATGAGCTTCTAGGTTCACCAGAGTTAGAACTGCGTATCAAATCACTTCTCTGGTCTCGGTCCAGGGAAGACTGAAGGCCCCAGACCACTTTGTGCTGTGCTCCCTTCTGCAAAGAGGGAATGGTACCTCTTACACAGGCATACAGAGCCTCATGAGCTGGGTGCATAGTGAAACCTGTGCTGGTTATACTGAAAACAACCTTTGGGAGGACACCAGAAGAAGAATTCCTCAGAGAATGGAGACAGGGGAGAGAGCTACCCTGCAGAGAAAGAGAGACTCAAAGATAAGGAACAGCAGATGAATGCAAATGAAAAGGAGATGATGTAGTCAGAGCCAAAGGAGAGAGGGCACTAAGGAAAACTCACCAAAACTTTCCAAACTTTTGCTGCAGCATACAAATAGGCCCCAGCATGACTGGAGTTGAACCCTACAGTATCCTCAGCTGTTTTCAAAGGACGTTTGGGAGATGTCCAGTCCATTAACTGCCAAGCCCAGAGTTTGATAAGCATTCCTATGTTTTCAATGGCTGGAACTGATGATCCCTTTTCCCATCCCAGTTTTCATCACAATCTGCTCTGCTCAAACCAAGGATCTCAAAATATTTTGCAACAGTTCTCAGTGTGAATCTTGCAGCTGCTTGGAGATGGTGCAAAAATGCCTTTCTGTCCTTCAGACGACACAAGAAACAGGCAGGCAGAAGCTAAGTGACTCAGTCAAGACAACGTAGCAGAGCCAAAGTTAAAAGGCAGATTTCCCTGTATGAAGCCACCCCTTGTGACCCAAGCTACAAAACTCTTCTATCTTAAACTCTGGAACCTTAACCTTCTCCCTTGCCTCACTGTATACAAAAAGCTGAACAGGGAGTTTTGTGGCTCCGGTGGCTTGCCAGAGCTGTCACATTTGGAAGCAGGTGAGGCTGCTCAGCTGGCTCCCTCCGAGCAGCCCCAGCAGAGACCAAGGGTCCTGCTCACTGGCCTCGGGGACATGGGGTACAAGACAGCAGCTACGACTCATTTGGCATTCTGAGAGGCTGGTGCACAGCATCCCCATGCCGGCAGGGGGTAAATGAGAGCTCAGACATGAGGCAGCACAGTTCACAAGCTCTGCAGCCATGACAATCTATACACTTTATATTTTAAACCCACCATGCAGATCCTTCATC
>JANIJG010017332.1:0-12023 GCA_024611175.1 Megaceryle torquata
AATTTTTTTTTATTTTTTGAATTCCTGTTTAAAAGCAATAAGTTTGCATGTCACAAGAGAGTTGGGTAGGGCTTGGAGGCTTGTGATCAAGATCAGGCAGATTCCTTTATCATGGATATATACTGTTTTAAAGGCCTGGCAGCAATGACACAATTGGATAGCTCCTTTAAACAGCCCAAACATGCTAATAAAGTCTGCAAGGCTGAATCTCCTTTCCTCTCTCTCAGATGTTATCTGACACAGCACAAGTAAATATATAATCTCATATGCTTCTGGCTTTCAGCTGCACCATAATCTTTCTGGACATATATCTGGTAGCTTGCAGTTGACTTTTGAGCTGGGGGCGGGGGGGGAAGCAGTCAGTCTTTTCAGAATAACACAATCAGAGGCAGCAATACTCTTTTTTTTTTTTTCCTGGGAAAGTCATATTGATTCATTCCTGTTGTAGTTCTCTGCAATTATCCTTTGCATCCATTTAAGGAACTGAGGTCCCCATAGGGACTTATTAGTCCTTCTAGATATTTTAGTTTTCACACCAGTTCACAGCTTTCACATAGATATGCCAGCACTCCAAAGATTACATTTATAGACATGGTCATAATTTTTTAACCAAGTTGTTCAGATAGAAATATGCATCTTAACTCTGACTCTTCCCTCCCACCCTTACACAGCTCTCCCATGCAAACAGTAACCTGCCGCTCAAGGCAGCCTTCCCTTTCATAAAGTTTGTATTTTACCATCTGCTGTTTCAATAATATTTAGTTGAGACACTTCCTTGAAAGCAAAACACACACATTAAAAAATGTGGGGTTTTTTTTCCCCTCCTTTCTGCTGAAGATCTTGAAACTAATGCAGACTTGATAGAAGTTACGAATGTGCCTGCGCTCTCACCAGGCGAGATCCTGCCAGAGCACCTTCTCTCTGCCATCAACCTTGTACTCAAGGGCACTATGGGCTCCCTGGGACAGGATTCTCTCTCCTGGCCACTATCCCCTCACTACTGCTACATCATTTTTGCTTTGACTTAAGATTTCAGCACACCAGTCTGCTACTGTTAATAGTCTCCTGCAGTATTTCGGGGATTGGAAGGAATCGCTAGTTTTTTCCAGTGGTTGCCCGTGCACTGTGTAGTGGTCAAGCAGATGTAGAGGGCACAGATGTGTATCTGTTGTTAAATGAAATGGTGGTCTCTGTTTCTGCTTAACTGAACTTTTAGTGTGCTGTCTGCTCTTTGTTGACTACTTTTAAACTATTTTCACTTGCTAGTGCAATCTTGTAGCATTATGGCTTAAGATGGGCAGGAAATTGCTTATAGATTTCCTTCTAAATGGTGGCTAATTATCAAAATGAAAGGTAGCCGAAATCTATAAAAATGAGTGGGTAGAATCTGTTGGAAACAGCAGGCCCCACTGTGATGGTGCCTCATCTTGCATAATGGTTGCAATTCCTCTAGTGGCTTTGCTGCAATTATACCAGAATAAAGTAGAATTGGTTTTCAGTATCTTTTGATTATCATAAGCATTCGGGAAATGCCATGAAGGGGGCTGTGCCTTGGGAGCTGGGTGTTAGGGAGACTTCTTCATTAACCCCGTAAAGACTTAAAGACCTAGCTGCAGGAACTGTTCTGTATTCTTCAAAGGACTTGCATCATTTGGGGTTTGTTGTCTTTTTCTTTTTTCTCCTAAATGAATATTTGGATTCACAACTCTCAGAAACAGGGCGGATAAACTTAGTTGTGATTATCCTGACTGCCATGTGGGGCCAAATTCAGGATCTTTTCAACATAAATCTTTAAATAAATCTCTCATCCTGTATGTCAGATGAACAGCTCTGTGTGCTGCTGAACCCAAGCTCTAAGGAGGATACAACTTGCAGTGTAAACACAGTTCTCAAGTTTATATATGTTCTGGTTGAGATAAAAATCCAGTAGCAGCTGTTTTGCTCATGTTGCTTGCTTAGTCATGGCAGCTCTTTCCAAGGGGTCTGGAGAAACTGGACTCTGTGAGGAGAGAGGTGTTATAGCATCCTACCTTGTTTCATTCGGGATGGAGCAAGAAGGGATGTAGAGGGAATGATTAGTGTAATTAAACTCAGCTGTTATCTGTCTTTTTTGCTTAACAAAAGGTACAAGGCAGATTATTAGTCCCTGTTTGAGTTTTAAAAACACCCTTGAAGAATGCATAATTAATGCAAAACATCAGTAGAGAAAAGTCATCCTCTCTGGGTTGTGTTGTGAGTGACACTGCAGTGGAACTAAGTGGAGAAAAGTGCTGGATAAAAGCATTTTTAAAGTTTGAGATTGAGCACTACTTTTCACATCCATTTAGGTTCTTCTTGCTGTAAATCTCAGCCTAAGAGCTTCTCATCTTTCCCTGATGACTGGCCAATATCTGTTGGGAGTCCATCCAGTCTCGGGTTCTTTAGCTTCTCCAGGGCACTGATGTGTAGCCTAATCCTGATCACCCATCAGTGGCTTCCCCTACCTATTTCAAGAATTGTTATCCCTCCTTGCACCCATGACCCATCTCTTGTACTTAATCCATGTGTGGCTGTTTGACAACATTGTCTTCCACTTTATTTATTTTCCCTGTTGTGCACTTAGCACTGAAAGGCCCAAACAAATACTGTGAATATTTGTATTTATGCTTTTGTTGGTTAAAAGGAAGATTACCAGAAGAAACTAAGATAGCTGTAGTCCAGGACTGGTTTGAGTGGTGTGAATTAATGTTACTGGTTGGTACATACAGTCTGGTGGAGCTGCCCACTCCTCAAGTATTTTCCTCCTTCAAAACAAACCAGAAAAGGCAGGTTGTCCTGAATGGGGGAGGGAGAGGAGGCAACTGCAGCTGCAACCTCCTTAGCAGCAGTGAGGAGCAGTGCTGATGGGGAAGGGAAACTGTGTCTTTCTGGTGCGGGGAACCTGTGAGCTTTGCCAGGATGGAAAAGGCATGTCTGGCATGGTATCCTTCTTAAGTTATGGTGCTGGACCTCCAAATAGAAGCTTTAAGCAAAGAAGTGAGATTGTTCAACTGTGATGGTGCCAGAGCACTTGATAGTACTGTGCTGAAACATAGATTACACTAATACTGCATTATCTTTCTTCACAGCCACAAGACACACATTCCATACCCTCCTCTTCGCCAAGCACGCAGACAAAAGAAGCATACAAATTTCCTTCCAGTAGCATTCAGGAACAGTGACAGTCTTGCTATATTTTAAGTAACCTGGTCAATAATGGCTGTATTCTGGCATAGTGGGCAAATATTTTATGGATTAATTAGCCTGTCTTGTCAGGATATACTTCTGTATTTATATATAGGCAGAAAGCACTTCATTCTAGCCAGAATGTGACTATTAGATTTGGTTTGCAACATAGATACTCATTGTAACCCCTCAGCTCTTCCCTAGTGTCACACCACAGTGCTCAGAAGAGAGCGCTTTATGAATGGGATCAGTCCTGTACTATCTGGGTACCTTAATTCCTCTCAGCTGAACTAATTCCATTATCTTGCTGTAATGTTTACAGCTGCCTGTGAGATCATAGGTAGTGTATCTTTCCAGCATCCCCAGGTCTGCATCTAATCTCAGAGCCAGAGCAGGAGGACCTAGGAGAAGGGTCAGCATGAACTGACCATTAGCACAGAAGTTAAACACTAGTCGAGTTTCCCCAGGTACTGCAGGTTCATGCTTGTCTGGGGGTAAGGCAGAGCTGCTTACTCCCTAACTGCTGCATTTTAGTTGTCAGTTATTGGCTTCTATAAGCACAAATGCTGCTTAATCATCACAATTATTAGCACATAGCTCTGCTTTGGTGTGAAGGATAAGACCAAACTCAAAAGAAAATACTTGCCTTTGACAGTAACTCTGCTTTATGTTCTCAAAGGTCATGGGGATACAGACCTGTCCTGCATGTGAGATGGTGCCGTGGTGGGAGATAAACGTGTGCCTGTGTGTCCCAGCCAGGGTGCTGACACCATGCATCGCAGGGGCCAACCTCTGTACTGACACTCTCACATTAGGGAAAGCCCTCTTGCTTAGAAAGATATCCATGTGTCCTCCTCCCTCATCCCTCCCAGTTCCAATACATTAACAAAAATAATTAAAAGCACAGTTGCTTCTAGTTTTGCCTTAAGCTTTCAGATGAAATCTGTTTCTTCACTGAATTGATTATCTTTGAGTGCCTAGTGGTTTGTAACTTTAGGGTGTCGTTAGTCTGGCAATAATTATTTGACAAAAGCATCTTCATGGACAAAAAGAAAATGAAATAGATTATAGCATCCTGCCAAAAAAATAAAATAAATAAAAAAAAAAAACAAACCAAAACTATCACAGTGAGATGCTCCATGGATGTTTGCGAGTCATGCTCAAGTAAGGTACAAGGCATTGTACCCCACTGACATGGGGTCTTCACTCAAATGCTGTTCAAATATGCCACAATGTCTAAAAAATAAATTTTCACCACATGGCCCCGTGCAAGGCTACCCTGTATAATTGCCCTTGTTTTACAATAGGGGGAAGTGAATCACGACAGAGGCAAGTTACTTGCCCAAGGTCACACAAGGAGGCCATAGCACAGCAGGGATGCTGAACCAGGATCTTAGAGCAAATACAGTTTATAGTCAACCCTCCTGCCTCTCTGCTGCTCACTTGAGTTGTTGGAGATGATCAAAGAATGGATGAGGAAAAAAAAAATCAGATTTGGGTCCCTTTTTTCATCCAAAGAAAGCCAATTATTTTTTTCAAGGACTCCTTGAAGCTACTTTGACACTTTCCCCAGAGGATTTTCTGGATTTTTTTTTCCTGTTTCTTCAGCCGTGTTCTGTGTGGAGGGGAAGGGGAGGCTGGGTAGCTCCAGAGCAGTCTGGGACAAGACTGAATATCTTATTCCTGGGAGAAAGTAGTATGAGCTGTCCCCAAGCAAGGTGGTGATGACCTTCCTCTCTGCATTGGCCCAGCTGGACTGGCCGTAGAGTTTCTTTACCATTCCCTGCCTTGTCCATTCCCACCTACTTATGCCTGTGGGGGAGAAGGGGATAAAAAAAGTCTCATAAAAGGCTGTCTTTTCTCTATGCTACTGCCCGTGGTTTGGGGCAGCCAGAGGTCACATCACACTCTCTCTTGTTCATGTCCATGCCTGTATGAATTAATTTCAAAGCACCCCTGCTTTGTAAAGATCTAAGGAGTGGTATTCCTAATGCATAGATATGAAGTTGAATCAAAGGGAAATTACTTGCATAAGGAAATGGTGTACACTAATACCCCTGGCATGGGTATCGATCCTAGTATAAATAAACAGAGGGAGAAGTAGGAAAAGGCACATAAAAAGGACACATTAAATTTACAAGTTATATGGCAGGCTTAGATCCAAGTAGTACCAGGTTCTGAGCTGCATGCCACCTACTATGCCCTAATGCTTTTGGAGATGGCCTTGCAGACTGATCGACCACTACAAGAATTCAAGATACCCTATTTCCTCATTTTCACAATGCAGAGAGTGCTCTGGCAGATCACAGAGCAGGAATACATAGAGTTAGAATCCCTTTCAGGGAGCAAATTCCTTTTGTGAAATCGGTGCTCAATTTAGCTGTCACTGCTGGAAGGGAAAAAGATGTAGAAGCAACTTTTAAGTCCACCAGCCACATCCCTTTAAGCAATTCATGCTGTGGCAATGAGTTTTATAAAACTCTGTATTTCATATAAACACCATTTAAGTCTAAATAATATGAATGTCCTACTACAGTATTTCTCTTCTCACTGCTGATAATTACCAAGTTATTTCTGCTATAAACAAAGCAGTGTTCTTCTGCCTCTCTGCCTTACGGTAACTGGTCTCAGAGCAGTTTACTTTTAAACATACCAATAAACTGCACTTGAGTCCACAAGACTGAATACTTCAGTGCCTTCCCGGATCAAGATGTCAGGGTCTTGTAATTAAGCATTTACAACTCTGCAGTTATTTCCATGATGACCAAACCATGACCTCCAAAAATTTGTATACTTGGTCTCCCTAAATAGTAGGCTAGGAAAAGTGGGATGGAGAAAACCTTATGTAAAAAATTATCATTGCCCTTCGCAGTCCCATCAGCAATATAGCCCTGGCTCATTCGTGCAACATGGAGATGGATTCTCTGCTGTCGTTCTCCCATCAGCAGCTGGGGGCAGTTGTAGTGAGGATGTAGAGGACTGGACTGAGATTGTCACTTGCTGTCTGGGTCTGCGGGATCATAGCTGGAGTGTTTCCTTTGTGCAAGTGTCACTCTCTGTAAAGCCAGTTCTTTGTTCTGATTCTTCCTTCTGGTGCCTGTGTCTTCAGGTTATCTGCACTTAAGAGGAAGCAGTGCATAAGCACCCTAGGAAAAAAGCTGGCCCAGTGTATCTTATTTATTAATATTTACAGCCATCAGCACAATTCTGCAGACAATCTAATCTAAAACAGCATTGAAATTCAGTGCTTTTCAGAGCAGTGTTTCCCGTAAGAAACACGTGTGCATTCTGATTTGTAGAAAGTATTTTTCTTCCTCTTAAAAAAAAAAAAGGAACACAAAACAACACAAAACCAGACTGTTTCTTTTCTCAGCACAGAATTTGTAGTGTTAATAAGTGAAATGTATTATCATATTGTAGCACGTTAATGTCCTTTGCAGGATTTCTGCACCCGTTCCTCATTAATCTACTGGAATTCATTTGTCAGATATCTCGAAGCCACTTGATATCACAGTTACTTTAAGGTATGACAGAGTTTTCCTTAGCAACAGGTTGTAATTTCAACCAGGCTGATAAATGTGAGGTCAGAAGCTGGTAGCTGCAAATCTAGGAGGTTAAAATACACTGCACATCCTTCTTTCCTGTTGCAATACCACTCTGAATCCTGGATGAGCAAAAGTAAATACTGGCATTACTTGTGAACAAACAGGTTTTGTCCTCTTGGAGAGGCTCATTTAATATAAAATGTATTTTGGTTTATTACAGAGGTATTTCTGTTTGGGCAAACTAGCATTAAAATCAGCCTTCATGTGATGCAGACATCTCAGGTGCAGATTTAGTTTCGAGCCCTGACCTGAGCAAGTATCTGTTACATCTCAGAGCTGCTGGATGGGGGTGGAGTGGGGGGAAGGGGACAGGTTAGCAATAGGCATCCTGACATGGGCAGGCACCCCAGCCTCAGGAGGCAACTGGAAAGCGTACTTTTGGAAGCTGAACTTAGCAATGGTGAGCCAATAGACTAGATGGCTACCAGAAACCATGGCTTCATTAAGTGTTTGACTGGGGCCAGGCCGCTGTAGTCCAAAACACCAAAGGTCTTTTTTTAGGTCCCAAATTTAGTGTGCTTGGTTACTGAAGTGTTAGAAAGATTAAGGCAGCAGCAGCAGTTTCCAGCTCTGGGAATGGTGGGCTGAGCACAAGGATGAGATCCTCAACCAGCTGGTGCTTCAAGTCCTATTCTTCACTTCCTGCAAAGGTGAGATGGTTGAAGGTTTGATATAGTATTGTTGGTTGTTCAGGACTCATGGTTATCCCAGCTTTATTTATGGGACGTCCTGTATAAAGGGTAAGGAGAACATGTTTTCAGGCACCACCCAACTTTGTACGCTCTGCTTCTCTTATTTTTCTCTTCTTCCATTGAACTGTTTCATGCTCATCTGTTGTTTTATAAGATGGCAGTCCTTTGCCCAGCTCTGTGCATGTTACGATCATAGAATTGTTCAGGTTGGAAAAGACCTTTAAGATCATTGTGTCCACAATGATCACTAGCACTGCCGAGTCCACCACTAAAGCATGTCCCTCAGCATCATGTTGCCTCTAGGAAGACAAGACACACCAGGAGACCAGACGTTCAGTAGACATCAGTGTGTTGGAAGTAGAGCTTTGTCCTCACAGTGTGTTGTGAGGCTGGATGAGTTGCTCTGCACTTGCTGTTTTACCATTGTCTCTGACTGTCTGAAAAGAGGAGACCAAGCAGGATTCAGCTGCAAGCTGGGACAGGATGAATTATTGTAAATAACTGAGCTGAGCCATTAGAAATAAGTTGCTAATGTAAGCAAGATTAACTTGATGTGCTGCCTGAAATGAGATATTAGAGATGATAGGGGAGAGAGAGAAAACTTTTCATTTAGATGGAAACAGGACTGATTAATTAAGCAGTACCAAACAAGGAACCTTGCCTTGAATTGATATGAGGCTTGCGGTGTTAATTTAACACAAAGTACAGCTCCCAATTTGTTATTAAATTAAAATTGCTTTTAAAATTGTTTACATTTTTTTTCCTTATCTGCTTCTGTGTGGCAAAATGATTATTCTGGGTAGTTAGAGAAACCAATCAGAGCAACAGGAGGTGTAGGTTGAAGGGGGGAAAGATTGTCCTGTTGTGTAATTAAGAAATATATTCTAAAATCCATGACATCATGAGTAAGCACTTCAAAGTAGTAAGTGTGCTCTGTACTGCATATTAAACTAAACAATTAGCATGCTAACAATCTGCTCTGGACATACAGTGAAAAGGCATTGCACTTAAGGAAATGACTGCTTCTTTTTTTTTTTTTTTTTCAGTCTAAAGATCTGCTTACCTGACTCACAAATATTATTAAGGAACAATAAGAAACATTTCTCCTGTTCTCTCTTTCTTCTTGTCTTGAAATTTTCAAAGCAGTTTTAATTTGGTAGACTTTGTGGTTACCCCTCAGAAGGGAACTTTGTCCACTCCCATGAAAGTATATGATGGAAAGATGAGATATTGTGTATGGTAGACAACTCCAATGGAACAACAGGGAAAATAACCTTGTAGCAACATTGCTTTTCTAGTCTTAAGTTTTACTCTTGAAAGGAATGATTCCATGTAATTTATTGTAGGATAGCTCAACAGTAGCAATTTGTCATCCATTGTGATATAATTTGATGGGTTCATTTCTTAAATGAATTATGGATTATGAATTACCTTTGTATATCAACAACAGAGCCGTATCTTTTATGTAAATATTCCCTCAACTTTTCCTTCCTCTTCCAATCCATTTTCCATCATACAGAGATGACTTTTCTTCCATCTAATCTTTCTACTAATAAGGTGTTTAATAATTTAGCATCCTAAAAAAAATGAGCATATTTCAAAGGAGTTGGTATCAATGGTAGTGTAAGAGCCTTAGGCTGCAAAAATGTGGATGAGGCTACCAAAGTTTTAGAGTCAGGTTCCCAACTGTCTTTCTGCTTTAGGCAGCTATTTTATTAAAGTTGGTATTAAACAACAGCGCCTAGAGTCTGATTAACAATTTATGACTTCCTAAGAAGGATTAGCAGAAGCCTATCATTTTTATATTTAAATACTAATTTGCATCTAAGAAAAACTATACCCAGGTTTATATTTTCATTATTTATTATTTTTATTATTACTATTGCTGCCTCTGAAACATTGCTTATGTGAACATTGCAGGCACTACTTTGTTGTACTGACCCTTTAGTACGTCATCCCCTCACACATCAGAGGGAGAACTGGTTTCTTGCATCGTGCAGTGGGCTTGATCCTGCAAAACGATGGCTTTTGTCTCTTGCTGGGCTCAGTTGCTTTTCAGTGTCCCTGAAGTCCCTTTGGATGGAAGGTGAGTGGCAGTTGGCAGAGTCAGGCTGAGATCTGCAAGCCCAGGAGCTGAACATTACTTTAGGGAGTAAAATCCAGATGTACATGACCAAGGCTTGCCTGGCATGCTTTCCCATAAAGGTATTTTCCTTTTTGACATTTATTTTGTGCAACTAGTCACATCTCTGTCTCAGTGATGTTTTTCTGTAAGCCTCCCAGCCCTGCTTATTAGGTTACTGCTGAGCAGCCTCTGCTAAGAGAGGAGGCAGGGGGTGATCTTACTGCTATATTCTGGGAAGCAATGGAGCAGGAGCTGTTGCTTTTTGCTATTACAGCGGCAGCCCAGGGAGCGTGCTATCAGGTGGGAAGGGGGTGAGGAGCAGATCCCAGCAAATATGCTGGCCAAACTTTCCTCACTCTCCTGAGTATAAAATCAGGCAGAGGTTCAGCTTAATACTAACAATGATCTGTTCCTTTATCTATTTTTAAATTGATCTAAATGCCATGCCCCCCCCCACTTTCTCTTCCTTTGTCTTCTCCAAGTTCAGTTTGTTCAGAAAATTATATGGCATATTTTCTTCACCCCCACCCCCACCATGTGTTTCCATTTCTGATACTCTTCAGTGGATGTAGCACTCATTTCACCAAGGGTTGGATGTGGTGGTCATAGCCTGTAGAGCTAAGGGAAAAGTTTGACAGCTAGGGGCTATAAGCTCTACTGGCTCACAGCATGAGACATTATTTTTGTCTTCTTGAGCTTCTCCAGTCAGAAAGACACTAAAAAGCTCAAAAAATAATGCTGATATTTAAGCATCTTCATTGCTTTATTTGAACTCTCAACACCTTCATGGCTTTTGTTGTAATCAATAGCTTAGTTTTTGTCTTGAACTTGAGGGCTTGGAGTTTTAAAAGACTAGAGCCATAATCTGAATACTGCTGGCTCTTCAAAGCAAATCCGAGCATTAACACATTCAGAGAAGATTTCTCATTTTCCTAGCTTTTCAGAATGTGATAAACTGAATTTTAGTTTTAGGTCTGCATTCACATTTCAAGGATCTGCTCTTAGAAGGGCTCTGAGAACCTCAATCAAAGTATTTTCTTGTGGCACTTGTGTTTTGCATGTGCTTGTGGACCATTAATGTCAATGGGATTTAAGCAAATGCTCAAAAGATTGTGCCGAATCAGGGACTGAGCAGTACCTGTGAAGAATAAGGCCCTTAGATTCAGAATTAGCAACACTCAAGGTTTCTATCTTATTCTTCAGTTCTGACTGAAATTTTATCTAGTCACATTCTCAGTCAAAAGAGGGCAAATTAATATTATTCATTTGACTTCTAGGGAGCTATAATGATAAACATGAGCTGAAGAACAGGACCAAGGAAGCAGAAGAAAACACATGAATAAATTAGCAACAGTGGACATGCCCAGAAACTGAGAGCAGTCAGCTTCACCCCACTCTCTCCTCACTCTCCCATTAAAAGATCCTCCACTGCGTAGCCAGAGAGCAGGAACGGTATCTTGGGATTTCTGTGGCCAGTGACATAGCAAACAACATTGCAAGCAAATAATTCATACTTAATCTGTGTGATTAATTATTTAACCAAACCATTCTACACCAACATATTATTTATTTGTATTACATTAGTGCCCTCAGGTCCTAATTGCATGAAGCGGTGTTGTAACCTAATAGAGTCCCAGCTGGCAAGTATGTTCAAAGAAATCAGTCTTGGCTGGAGGATTATTTGACCAAAATGTGGCTAACTTTGCAGGAAATCATTTTAGAACAAAGTGGTTAAGTGAGTTCCACCCTGTAACAGATATGTAAGTTAACCATGTCAGCTATGCTTCTGTCCAATTAAAGCACACTTACTAGAAAAAAAATAGCCGAATGCCTACTATATTATCATTCATTCTGTAACCACTGGAATTATTTTAAAGTCTTCTGTGTATGGAATTTTCAGGCAAAGTCAATGTGATCTTAACTTAAAATGATGTCTTCTTGGTTCCCTTCAATGAATCAGAAATGAAAGAAAAAAAAAAAAAATAGGTCTGACCATAACACCATAGAATACATTATGTGGAGGAACAACATGGTATCAGGCCTAACATAAGGATATCACAATTGTTTCATCAAAGTAAGAGAAAGAAATACAAAATGAGGTACAAAACATTTGCTGGGAGAGCTTCTAGAGGTCAGTGGAGACCATCATATGTCCCTTCAGTCATCTTCAGGATAAATTCTGCCCTCAGTGTTCCACATCTTTCCACTGTATTTGTGGGTAAGACTGTTGCAAGGAAAATGGCCTCTTCTTTTCTTGGGTTTTTGTTGTTTTGTTGGTTTTGTGTTGTTGCTGTTTGTTTGGGGTTTGGTTTGGTTCAGTTTCGTGGGTTTGTTATTTTGGTTTTTTTGGGGGGGAGGTTGGGGGGGTTGTGTTTTCTTTTGTTGTTTGCTTGTTTG
>JANIJG010017332.1:12123-34628 GCA_024611175.1 Megaceryle torquata
AAGTTAGCAGCCTGTTTTCACAGACAGTGGCTGCTGCTGGCAGTGATAACTCCCCATGTTCAGAGTTACTACCAAGGATTGGTGTGCAGACCAAGGCCACTGCTGGATCTTGTGTACCACATTGTGGGGTGCAGGAAAGTGAAAGGCTGCACCTGCAGGAGGAGTGGACAGGGCAGGTGACCCCAAACTGACCAATGAGGGATTCCAGCCCATGTATGTCATATTTGGTGTAAAGCTGAGGTGTCAGGAGGGTCAAGCTGTCAGCTCTTCCTCCTTCTTCAGTGGCCCACATCCAAGGAGGACACTGGCCATTCTGCCTTCAATGCTGAATCCAGTACCAGAATCCAGCTCAACACAGCTCCCATCTGCCACTGGGCCCAGTCTGGGACTCCACAGCATCAATGGTGATGGTATAATAGCCATCAGGGGGGTTGGGTACAGTACTGGTTTTGTATATATTCCATTTATTATTATTCTCATTAAAGCTGTTCTAGTTTCCTTTTCTAATCGCTCAGTCTCTCTCCCTTATTCTCTTTCACTTTTGGGAGGGAGGGGGGGTTAACATATAGAATCTGTTATAGGTCTAAGGGGCTACCCTGACCCCTAAACCATGCTGCTTCTCCTGTGTGACATAGGCAAGACTGGCCTGTCATGAATGGCTACTCAAGACTGAGGGAAGCTAACTAAACAATGGAGAAAAATTGGACACTGTTTCCCAACTCCAGGGAATTAAAGATGGGATTTTTTTCCAGTCCAAAAAATGTCCTGCTTCTCCTGAAAAGTCTAAGAAAAATGCACAATCATTTCACTAGTGAAACATTTTTGAGAATTAAACTTGCATTTTTGTCAATAATTTTGAGAAAGTCATATCTTCTCAATATTTAACAATTTCAAAACATCTGCTTTAGCTAATTATGGAAAGGAAATACAACAGTATGCTCACCTCTGAACATTATTAATTATGAAAATGAATGCTTACTGCACAAAACTGAGACCCAGAATAAGCATTTCTGGATTTTGATGGAGAACAATGCTCTATCTTCCTTGTACTTGTCAATTAAAATAGATACAAAGATACTTTTTACAATTGGCTATCATCTCTCCCTTCAGAACGTCTACACTTCTTAATCTTACCTCCTATGTTATAAAAGGACATTTCCACATTTTTTCATGACAAATTTGAAGGAGAATTGTAGAAATCCAGTCAAATCTGAGAAGCCTGTGTAGAGACCATGGGTATCTGTATGCTTTCAATACTTATAATAATCCATACTTGATCAGAATTCTATTAAATTTCTTGTCCAACATAAACAGCATCACGTCACCAGCAGTTTCTATTACTCATTACATTTCACCCATTGACCACAAAATACACTTATTTTACAACAATATCAAATTTGACAAGTGAGGAGAAAAGAAGCAAAACAGACTTCGGAAAAAAACAAAATTATGCCAAAGAATCAAATACAATTATACAGTTTCTTCACACCAAAAAGTTACTTAAATCCTAATGAACAGAACACTAACCTCCTGGCGAAAATTATTTGCTGTCTTCTCTAGATGATCCATTTTCCTTTCTGATTTTATTGTGCTGCAACAAAAGGAAAACAAAGATAAGTGTCATTTTGACAGCTGTGCTACTGTCCCTTATTGACATGAATTTCCATTAACGTAACAATTTACCAATGTAATCCAGACTACAGATGATGTAAGTCTCAATGAGAGAGATAACTGCGAATTTAATAGTATTTATAGGTTTGCAATAACTTGTCAGCTTCACTTTGACAGTATTACCATGCCATTCTCTTTATTAAAAAAAAAAAAAAAATTAAGATTTTTTTGTGTGGATAACCTACCCATTTGCTGCGCAGTTACAAAAAACAGAGTGCCTCAATACCACCAATGCAGAATGAGTGGCAAGAATTCGGCTGGCACCTCTCAGTAAGTGAGGAACAGCAAATCCTACATAAACAGTTGCATAAGCCATGATGACTGTGCCGTCTTCAGAACCACCACCTCCTGAAAAATCCATATAAATATTTGTTAAATAAAGTACTGTTTTACATGGCTTTTTTTCACCCTTTATCTCCATTAAGCCAGGAAGGCCAAAGCTCAGCTGGAGCTAAAACTAGCAATAGACATAGGGCAACAAGCAGGAATTTTAAAAGTACAGAAGCATCATAAAGAAGTGAAAATGTCCATCCATCAGTTGAAGGGGAAGACAACCTTGTTGCAGATGATATGGAAAAGGCTGAAACAAAATGCCTTTTTTGCTTCAGTCGTCACAGGCAAAGCCTGCACTTAGACCTCTGCTTGTACTGTAGTGTTCAGGAAGGAGAGGGATAAGTAGGAGTGGGGCGAGAAACTGCTTAGAGAAGCTGGATGTATTCAAATCCACAGAGCCAGATGGGTTACAGTCAAGTTTGCTAAGAGACACAGCTGACATGCTCCATGACCTATGAAAAACAGTTATCACAGAAAGTCTCCAACTGACTGGAAAAAGACTGCGGCACGCTTGTTTCCAAGAGAGGCAAGAAGCGGTGCCTATGACAAGTCAGCACAACCTCTCTGGAAAAATGGTCAGAGCTCATATGCTTAGCTGCATGAAAGCTAAGAAAGCAATCAGGGAGATGCAACACCAATCCACCAAAGGCAAATCATGTTTGAGAAATCCGAGCGCCTACTGTGATGAAACGTCTGGTCAGGCAGCTAAGGGCACAGCAGTAGGTACAATCCATCTTGACTGTCCTGTGGTTTTTGACACCATCTCCCATTGCATACTTATTAGTAATTTGAAGCCAGATGGACCGTTGGAGTGGTTGAAAATGGGATGGGCAGATAGAATTGAAGACCTGATGGCTTCTAGTTGCTTCAGTTGCTGGCTAGCAACAGTGAGAATACGGTAGGGCTGATATTTATATGGTTCAATAAATTTGTCGATAACTTGGATAAGACAGAATGCACCACCAGCAAAATTGTGGGTGATACTAAATTAGAGGGGTGGATGATGCCAAGATAGAGGTATGCTTGACATGATGAATGGTAGAGCTTCACATCAGAGAGGCACTGAGAAACTGCAGGACTGGAAAACAGAAACCTCACAAACTTAAAAAAGTACAAAAGTTGACACCTGGGACTGTCTTCATCAAGTACTAGCAACTACACTGCTCCGAGCAGGAGCTCTGACTAGGTGACCCTCAGACATCCCTTCCAGACAAGATATATACGATTCTAAGCACTCAAACAATATTTACGTTTGAAAGAAGATCAAACACTGCCTATGCATTCCCTTTCTATTGGTAAAGAAAGGAAGATGGAAAATGTTATAAACATTAAGTAAAAGTGTTTGTTTACAGGCTTATTTAGAAACATGTAAATCCCTCATACTTCCATATATCCCACATAATGCTTCCATCTCTAAACAGTCAAGCAAGTAGCAGACACTTATATTCACTACAGTGTGAATACATGGTGTGAAGCTTCAAAACTGCATGCTTCAATGGAGCTATGACAGAGAAAGATCAACTGACAGGTACAATATTCAAAATAAGTCAGAAATACCCTTCATTTACAAAGAGTGGGAACAGGTTCATAGGGAGCCAAAAGATATTTCTCATTGCTCATAAAACTGCCTTTTCTTTTGCTAAAATTGATTAGCATAATTCTCCATCATATTATCACCACCTATGATATTATTTCTACAAACCAGTCCATTTCTTCTTTAAAGCATTCTTAATATTTTACTTTCACTTAAATCTCCTTTTCTGCATTCTTTTAAAGCATGTAATTTATTTTCAGGATGGTTTTGGTTTTCATTTTCAATCCTTTGAAATGGCAACAATCCAGCTCGTTTAACTAATTAAGCCTAGACTCTCTAGGCTTTCACTAGCAGCTGCATTGGCTGGTCACTTCTGTCCTGCTTGTAATCTTGTCCAGAGCTGATGGGAGGCAGAGCTTTCATAGGTGAGGCTGCTAAGAAATGGCACACATTTACTGCAACTACTCAAAATGACCACTTTCAAGCATAAGAAATATTTCCCTGCAGCTTTTAACTGTTTGTATTTTCAATAGCTTTTCAGTATTTAATTCCACAACTTGCAGCTTTCCAAAGTGGAATTCCAAATTCTAGCTTGCAATTTTCCAAAGTGGAATCTACCACCAGTGAGCAAAGTTACTTCCTTGTATTAGAATTACTTTTTTCCCCTGCTACAGCATATACAGAATATACCATTTAAATAAAATACTTCAGCTTTTTCTACATTTGAATGTGTAAAAGCCATCAATAACAAAAGTATTAACAATCTTAAAATATTTTAGCAAGTCAAAAGCACACATCTAACAGACAAGTCACATTCCTACCTCAGCATGTTCAGTCTGTAAATCCAGAGTGCTCAAAACTCAATGAGTTACTTAAATTCATGAGATCATTTTATCATCTGAAGTCTTTTAGATAGCACATCTTGGTTATATCCATCTACATCTTTTTTTTAGGCTTCTTGCTTTTTGATTCGTGTTTTCAAGGTTTCTCACTCTACCACATTAACTACGTAAAAATAAAAATGAAGGATGTTTGAAAGTAGACATTCTTATCTAAGCTGTTTATACCAATACCTGTGCTTCAATTAATCATCAGAACAAAACCGTAAAGTCCAAAGCCTTGCTTCAGAGGCCAAGGACTGAGATTAAAAATTTAAATATTCTCATTTTGTATTTATCAGATCACCTCACATCCTTCCAAAACTCTTTCTGGAATTAATTGTTACTAAACACAACGACAACTGCTAGTAAAACATGCTGTATAACTTTAAAATCCACTGGAAAGACTATCGATGGTTTATTTTGTGTATTTGGTTTAATTCTGCTGCTAAGGTTGGCAGTTGCTTAAAGGCAGCCTCATTCTCATTTTCACTGCTACCACTTTAGGAAGCAAGTATGTTCAGTTCTACACATAAAAATGTAAAAAAACAAACAAACAACCATTCAATATCGATGTGTAACACTTAAAACAAGGTAAATGGCAGCCTTATTTTATTGTAGCAGCTACAGCTTTGAAATCAAAGATGAAAGATACTATTGATACAGACTATTTGAGACTCTAAATTAAAAATAACTCTTGAACAATAGTTCAAGGTACTTGTTCCAGTTACACTATCATCAATCTTTTACCAATCCTGAAAATCTTTTTTTTTTTCCTCTCCAACTAATAAATTCCAGGGTATCTTTTAATGAGAGATGGTTCTCCTCTACCATATACAAGCCTGCGTCACACCTTTACAAAACATGAACAGCTTCTCCCTGATCTGTCATCCCTGCAACTTTCTTGGCTCATCCATTTCTCTGGCAATTTCCCTGCCCTCCAAAAAGCATAGTACTCAGCCTTCCAAGCTAGGAAACAACATCTACTGGGATGTTGTATATTTTTATTCTCTTCTTACCCAAGCCCTTACAGATACAGCCACTCCAAACACACCTTTTCTTCCTTTGCTCCATGAAGAGAATTAAGTGCTACTTTTATATATATATATATATATATATATATGACTCCTTCCACTTCTCACTTAAAAGTCAAACAATTCATTCATGCCGCTCACCCTCTAAACCACTGACCCTGGGTTGATGATGCTTGAGTTTTACAACTACATCTCTTCTTTTCCTCAATCCTACATCAGTATCTGAAGGAAGTTATTTTTAGCTGACCTGTACCACACTGAAGAGCAAATTACTACGTAAGTAAATGCAAGAGAGTGTTGAGGGGGAAGCAAGGATCCTTAAGCAAGTAGGACACAAAACCTTTTACCAGCAGCATGCATATTGACAAGCAAGATACCTCTGCAAGCAAACTGTGCCTCCTGAAAGAGCCATCACCGAAAAAAGCTTTTACCCTTGACCGAGGGCCAAGGAGCACACGGGAGGGGTGTGAAGCGCGGGAGAAGCCGGAGCTCGGCTGAAGCGGAGCAGTGTCAACGGGGCAGGCCGGCTACCACCCCTCACGGGAAGGCCAAGGTCGCGGCCGTACCCGGCCACCCCCCTCAGCCACTGCTCCGCGCCGCCTACCAGGCCGCAGCCGAGGTCAGGCCGAAGAACCGGCGGGGTAGAGGAGCGGAGGGCATCGGCCGGAGCGTGGGGCGGGTCCCTCAGCCGTTCAGGGGCCCGGCTCCCCCCGCCCCGGCCGACGAGCGGGGGTCCCGCTGCGGGGAGAACGGACACAAGCAGAGAACACTCCCGCCCACAGCCCCCAGAGCGCGCCTGATCAGCCCCTACCCGGTGCCGCATCACGTGACGAGACACGCGGTCATCACGCGACGGGACGGCCCAGGGCCGCGGCGCATGCGCCTCTGCCTCCTTTCCCACTCCCCCACCCTCCCCCGGCATCATGTCGGTGTTCCACGATGAGGTGGAGATCGAGGACTTCGAGTACGACGAGGAGACTGAGACCTACAGCTACCCGTGCCCTTGTGGGGACCGCTTCCTCATCACGCGGGTAACAGCGGCCGGGCAGGGACGAGGCGGGGGTGGAAACGGCGTGAGGCCGCGGTCCCGCCTCCGCCGGCCGCGACTGTCGGTGCTGTGAGTCGGGCAGGCGGCCGGTGGGTCCATAACCCCTTTCCTGCGGCTTTTGTAGGAGGACCTGGAGAACGGCGAGGACGTGGCCACCTGCCCCAGCTGCTCCCTGATCCTGCGCGTCATTTACGACCAGGTGGGTGCGGGGCCGGAGTGTCGGTCACGGTTGCGGCCTGCTTCCCCCGGCGCCCGGGCGGCCAAGTCGAGTTCCGGTTTGCCCTCTCCGGAGGAAAGCGTGGTGACAGCTTTTCAAAAATTCTACTACACGTAAGGCAGGGTTCTGTGATCTGGTGGCCCTTTTGTATATGGCTATGGCTCCCACCTCATCTCTTGTTTTTCTGGTCTCTGTTTTCCTTTCTGTTTGGGCTTTAAAAAATGCCCGCTTTGGTGAGTGTGTCCAGAACGCAGACAAAACAATTTCCTACAATCTCTCTTTGTTATTGTATCAGCTCTGTCAGCTAGCCTAGTAGTTTTTCTTATTTAGTAGGCTTGTTATTCCTTTCATGTTTTGGGAGACAGATTCTTACCATTCACAGCCAGGCTAGAACACAAAGTGGTTAGCTGGTGTCTTTTGAGGGAGTGAAGATCCAAAATAATGAAAATCAACTAAAACTCTATTTGCTGCTTTTAGGAGCAGTTCATGCGTGATGAAGTCATTGCAGAACCTTTGACAAACAAGGAATTGATTAAGTGCTGATGAATAAATACATCATGAACTGTTGCTGGTTTTGAGCGAGGAAGTACGGGGATGGCAACTGCAGAAAGAGACATGGTCCTCCTGGAAATGCTTGCTGCTGTAAGATGGAAGTGCAATAACCAACTGTCTACATAACTTGAATGAGACTTTGCTGGGACATCAACACATAAATGGATTTTTTTCAAAAGGCTTACACATTTTTAGAAATATATAAGTTGCCTTATGTATTCTAGAAGACTTGAGGATTATGATCCTGAGTGACAGCGAGTCAATACACAGAAGTAGGTATAACTTCACAGTAGTGTGTGATTATAGCATTTATCTAGCAGAGGCTCCTTAGCCTTTGGAGAAAAGCAGGCTTCGTGTGGGCATGTACCAGTGTCAAGTGGCATAGAGAGATGAAATATTGGAAGTAATACTGTAAGTCTGTAGGACATGATGCCCTGCAGAATTACAGTTTTGACACAGCATGGTATCACCCACAATGTGTGCTTGGGTACTTCCAGCCCGTGCTGGATATGGGGGAGAATAAGACACCCAGAAGCAATGCTGCTGGTAAATAGTTTTTACTCCTGTGAACACAAAGAAGGTGCAGTTGTATTTATATCTGCAGTGGGGGCAACTCCCGAGTTTCTTAAATTGCAGTTGCTTTGAAACAGTTTTGGTAGCTGTTATCAAATTACTCTCAGACATAACAGTGCTATAGTTCTGTGAGTGTTGTGTGAAATGAAACAAAATGAGTCAAACTGCTGCAGAGCTAGGAATGTGCAAATGGACTATGAAGTGGATTGTAATTTACCCATGTTTTCTCAACAATTTTGTGATTTGACTGTTGCAGCAAATATAAAATGGGCTGTGGTTCTTCATGCCATTTTTAATAGAACATTTGCTGAATTTCTTGGTCTTCATTAGGTTCTGCCACTTCCAGGATGGGAGATGCACACGTTTCAAATTTTTCAGGGTAGAAAATAGTTGGAAGAATATACTTCAAAGCACAATGATTGCAAGAGTACTTCTTGTATTATAAGCCACTGCATTTAAGTATTTATTTAAAGTTATGGTCATTTATGCTTTTAGTAGGATTTGACATATGTGAAGTTAAATTTGGGGAAAAAATAGTTGTGCAGCATTTATGTAGTTATTTTGCTCCAGGTACTAAAGATAAGCAAGTCTTACTAATTTTTTAGTGTTTAACTATTTTTGTACCTACAACGTTCTGTGAATGTTGAAGATGTACACTGTGTTTTTTGGGGTTTTTTTGGGTTTTTTTTGTTGTTGTTTTGGGGGGGGGGGGGGTTTTGGGTGGGTTGTGTTTTCTTTTGTTGTTTGCTTGTTTGTTTGTTTTTTTAATTCCTATTTGGTGACTACATAGTCTGAAATATGATGGTGGTCATGATAATGTTTAGTAGAAGGTTAGACTTTAAGGTTGGAAATGACCTTCAAGATCATAATGATTCTATGATGTCTAGTTACATGTAAGCTGTTCAGCCTGGTTCAGTAGGTATTTTGTGGTTATCCCGGATTGCTTTCTGCATCAAGGATAACATGATTGTGGGAAATGTTGGATTTTTTTTCTACATGAGTCTGCTACAGCACTCCACTGTTCACAGTTATGGGCATGGAGTATGTGTCAAAAGAACTGCTAGATGAAAAAAAAATCTGTCAACACCTGCTTCATACACATCTCTCAACCTCTACTTTTGGATGCTCATTACTAATCGAGTTCCACCACACACAAATGCACTGAAATTTTCTCATGTAGATGTCATTTCCAGGAGAACATGTGGAGATCAGCTTGCAGTAGAGTGTCAGCTGGCCTAAATCCAAACTGTAAAGCCAAATAACCTTCACACAATGAAGGTGTTTGGAGACTGAACTGAGGGCCACATTGAGCAAGTGGCCTCATCTCATCTTGACATGACTGAATGAGGGAAATGCATGAAATTGTGATCTCTTAACATTTGTTCCTGCCTTACTTTCTGAATCTCTTCAGAACAAGCATATACCCAGCCCTGCATCCACATACCCTAGCTTTAAATGGGTTACTGGTACCCAGCTCTGCACTTTGTGGATTGAGTCTTTCTGCTGCTCAACCCATCTCTGAAATGTGTCCCTCCAGGTTAGCTTGCATAAACATAAAATGCCAAATTAGCATTGGAAGCAGCCATTGCCCTTAAAAACCAGTAGTTTGTCTGTGATCAGTGCATATTTGCCATCTGCTAATGCATTAAAACAAGATTTAAAAAAAAAAAAAAATCTTGGCCAAATCCAAATCCTTAATTGGAGTAAATCCATGTGTAACTCTAGTAACTTTAAGGAACTGTCATTGTCTTTACCAGCTGATTAATGGGACCCTGCAGCTGCAAAGCAGAGGATGCTTTGGAGCATTTGGGCTGTGCATTGCTTCTGCCTGACTGCAATGATGCCAAAGGGAGGGAGGCAGCCTTCTGGTTGTCTGCTGTGCAGTATGGGGTGTACACCTACACACTGCAAGCCTCCTGCACTTCTAGCTGCATAACTCTAGGCACAACTCACATGCTTTGTAATATAAATACTCAGCTTTGCTTTCTCAGCTCTAACCCTTCCTATGCAAAGTCAGTAGTGGGGACAGTGTGCCAAAAATAGAAAGCTGGACCCTAGCTCCAGCGGAAATGATCTCTTTAAAAGCCATGAGTAAAGATGGAAAAGGATGTGGGATCATCTCATACCAGAAAGGATATTTGGGTTGCCTGTGGTATTTTTCCTCTATCAGAAAAGAAACAAACAAACTCACACCCCATACCTAAGAACCTTAGAAGATTTAAAAAACAATCGCAGTTCTCCTGGACACAGGAGTGAGCCTTTTAACCTGACTCCTGGTCAGGAGGAGTAGCATATAACAGCTTGGCTCATGCTACACCGTTACTATTCAGATCACTGGCACTGGAAAAATGTACAAGACTGTCAAGGAAAGAAATGTAGAATGGTGACAACTTATAAAGAATATGATTATATTTTACTTCTAAGATTCACTTTCAAAAAGAGAAACTCGTAGCTTTTATCTTTTCCCCACAATATGGTGGATTGGTAAATGCCTCAGGGGAGTGGTATCTGGAAACAGAACAGAATACTCTCCAAAAGCTTTTAACTAACACTACTTGGACAAGGTAGTTCAGTAAGAGTGTTTAAAAGGCCTCACTCACAAGAGAATTTTTACATCTTTACTTCACGGTTCACCCTCACATGCCTGTCTCTTTCAATAAACTATTACTCTGCCATTGAGAGCACTTGGCTTGCTGGCTGATATCACACATCTTTCAGTTTCAGATGCCAGCATAGCTGGTGTTCCTCAGGGAATTTGCAAGCAAACAGATTTTTGAAAGCTCTCTACCTTCAAGGTCCTAACTCAAACACCAGCTAGACCAGATGCCAGCAGTTGAAAGCACCATTAGTACCACCTAATGGCTTTTTGGAGGACTATGTAAGCCAAACCCCATTTCCTTTCATACAGGAAAAAAAAAAAAAAAAGTAGGGGGTTGTATTAATAGCATTATTTGTTGAGAAACTTAGTGGCCTGTGAACCAGTAGCAGAAGTGGCATGGAGGACTGCACTGCAAAATGAGCTCTAGACTCCTTGGTGAGATGGGCTGAAGAAACTCTTATTGCTGCTGTTTATGTATTATCTATTCTGTGGACAAATAAGAGCCTTCAGGTTTTGCAGCTGCCAGTGTCCATACTGCAGAAGCATTGCATCAGTGGACAGATTTAATAGAAAAATAACAATAAAAAAAAGCTAATTCCAACATAGCTGATTTGCCACAGAAGCAGGCACAGGAAGGATTCCTGAACTTTTGAGCCCCTGAGTTACTCTAAAACTCCATAGCCTGTGTTTTCTTAGATCTGCAGAGAATTAGAGCCAGGGGAGTTTCCTATCTCAGGGTGAAATTCACTTTTCTCACACTCTGGTCATGCAGTGAAAGACATGCAGTGAATATACCTGATGCATTTATTAAGATTTTTAAATCTTAAAACTTTGACTTGCCATATCTCCTGTGTGGGGGAACAGGAAAGAAGGGAGAAAAGACAGTTTTTCAACCTCCCATTAGAGAACAGTTTTTAGAAAGGAACTGTATAATTTGAGGTTTAAGTGTCAGTGCCCTTCCTTTCATGAGTAATCTTTACTAATGATGAGTTCAAATTTTTTTATAAAGTATGTTTTATCACTACCTTTTAAGGTCTTTATATCCAGAGCAAATCATTTGCAAATTTACGATGAAAAAATCCTTTAATGAAGCCAGTGGTGACTCACTGGAATAGGAGTTTGCAGGCTGGGACACTGGGGTTTGAAGATTCTGAGTATTCATGCTTTGTAGACTTGCAAAAAGAGACCATATGGTATGCATTCATAAATAGAACAGGTTTTGCCCTCACATGAACAGATATGTATCTGAAGTACATACAGCTGTTCATCCCATGCAGACACCTTTGTCTTCTACTTAAATCTAAGTGAGAACTAAAGCTCAGCCTGAAGTTTCAGTTCGACAGTCAAATCAGTATCCTTCCAAGGATACTTCCAAGCAAAACCAAATGAAATTTACAACAGCTGAGTACATGATCCTATGATCCTATTTTCTGTCATTTAGACTACCTGGTCAGATGACAGGCCCTACATTTGCTCTTACTTAGATTGGATTATTGGTCTTGCCTCTCTATTGGACATCCTGGAAATATCTTCAGTGGAGCTCTGTGAGTTTGGGAGATTGAGATTTTACCTGTAGATTTTAGTGAAATTATTGTTAGGTTATGTGATTAGTAGTAAGGAATAAGGCCCTTCTATTTTAGCTTTTTGGTGATGTTTATTTCATCTTGAAATTCACTGCCTATGCCATTCCATGTTGTCCACTCTTAGCATTAATTTCCCTAAAGTTCTGAACCTGTTAAGGTGAAATGTTACTATACAGGGATGTTAATTATAATTACTAAAAAAGTAATATTCCTAACTCTTGCATATAAAGAAAGCCCTGAAAACATGAAGTCTGCCGAGGGGAAAAAATATAAAAGAGCAATCTTCAGTTATTTTTAAGTCTGTCCAACTCAGGACTTGTTTGGAGACCTGGGGTTGGCAATACAGCCAATTTAATTGTAGTAATTTTACATTACCAGCAAATTTATCCCTCAGCTTTTTGGAAGAAGGCAGATTTCGGGACTCCACCTCTCTGTGTCTGTGGTCTCACTGTCTCACCCATGTACAGCCTGGCCAGACATGCAGATGCCTTGATCACAAGCAGCTAAGTAAGATGGGAAAGTATCAAATAAAGGTGAATGATAATTACTGTAACACTTAACACTTGCATTTTCCTCAATGTCCTAGTCATTCACAAGCAGGAACTAATTACAACACATGCAGTAATAACAGTATGTTCAGTGAGAAGCTAAACTGTGACGGGATAGAAAATCAGTAGATTACAAGATAAAAGGAAGCATCTTTAGGATAATCCCTCTGGAACTCAAGCACCCAGGTTCCCCATTAGAGCCAGCACTTCATCTAGACTTCCACACAAACCCCTACTCTTTCCAGGACCTTGCCTGCAGTACTTTGCCTGCATTGCTTTTGCTTCAGCTGTATCAGTGCAAAGGGGCTGCAGGGCTACAGGAACTTCTGTGTTTGTCTACTTGCAATAGGACAGAGGAGAAGGGTTGGAAAAACACTTTTTAACTGCCACAGGTTCAAAGGAAGCTGACTAACCCCTAAAGCATTTTCTTTTACAGGCTTCAGAGCAAGAGAAGAAAAAAAATAATATTCTTTGCTGCTCTGCTTGTACTGCTGTAGCAGAGTCATCTTGTGTTTTGTTCTTGAAGTATGTGATGTCACAAAAAATTAATTACTTGAGCAAAAAGAAATAGGATTGCAGGGAAAAAACACATTTGTAATATTCACCTGATTATAGCTAGAGATAATAGAAAATCTCCTGATTTATCTTGTGGGAGAAAAGATAGCTTGTTTAAAAAAATTTTTTAAAAAAACCTTTTTTTTTTTTTTTTTATGGGGTGTCTAGCAACAATGAAGAGGAAAAAGCATCATCCATGGATATTTGTATTTACTTATTTATAAAAATAAGCCACATTTCAGTGTTGTCTTGATTTTTAACTTCATATGATAACATATTTCAAAAATTAAGTCCACTGCTTGGAAGAGGTAGCGACAGGTGCTGTCTATGAGGCAACTAAATTGTGCGGGTTGTGCTTTCTCTCTGCTGCACTGACCTCTCTCCAGGCTCTGTGGGGATGCCCTGGAGCTGTGACTCAGGGGAGCCAGGACAGGGTGCAATGGATGCAATGTCTGTTTCCCGCCACCAAACAACAAGATCATTGGGATGAGAGGGAATCATTAAAGTTTTAGGCATTGAACTTCAGAAACAATCAGTACGTTCCGTATATTTGGTCAAGCTCCCAAATAACTGAAGTTCGTGGCGTTTCTGAGCTTGCCCAGTACGCATCATTGAAGGCAATTTTGCTTTTCCCTGTAAGGGATGGTATATAGGTGAGATTCCCTCTCCATGGGTGCTTCAGGCATGGAAATTTGTGAAAAAATATACAGCCACTAAATGGCAGTGTTGTATACCCCAGTCCGGTGCTGAGGGTTATGGAAGAGCACCTGCCTGCCTCCTCCCCCCCCTTTATTTTCTTGACATTAAAAATTTATATTGAAATAGCAGCCCTGTAAAATCCATTGATCATTTGTTCTAATTGACAAGAGAAGGCATTTCTGAACCTCTTCAGTGTTTATAATACAGATTTAATGAAGGTGGATGTTGCCAGTTTCGCGGATGGTAACAGCTCAGGTTGTATTCTTTATGCTGGTCATTACTTAAGTGGCATTCAATGGCAGTTTCCCTCAGCTAAGCTGCTGAAAATCTTTTTCTCCTCTCAGCTTCCTAAAAATTAAGTGTAATTCAACTCCTGTGAACCTTAGCCTAGAAATAACAAGACAGCAAAAAGTCCAATGGGTGCTCATCTAAGGAGGTCATTATTCTTTCTAAATAAATAAAAAGGAAAAAGTTGGTGATCTCTTATTGGTGAAGAGTATGATTACTTTTCTCATCTACCTCCTCTATGTTCAGTAAATCCTATAATTTAGATGAATTCTAAAAGCAATTTTTAAAGGCATTACAGCAAAATTTTACAACAGATAACAGATAGGCTGAGAACTTACCTTTTTGTTGTTTTTTTTTTTTTGTGAAACCTTCCTAAAACAACATCTCTTTGACGTAAGAGCATGGTTAACAAAGCACTAAAAACTAAAGATGCTAGTTTATATACAGAATTAGCATAGCCCATACTCTATTTAAGTAGAAGAAATAGTTAATTTTCTAAAATGCTATTTTAAGAAAACAATACCAAACAGAAGGTGTTTATACTCAGAAGACTAGGGTAATGCATGTATCATTAAAAAAAACCCAAAAAAAACAAAACAAAAAACAAACCACGAAAAAAACAACCAACAATAACTACGACAAAAAAAAAAAACAACAACAAACCCACACCAAAAAAAAAAGGGAGAAGAAAGAAAAAAAGTAAAACCAAGACAGGGTTGAAAACAAACAAAAATCCCCAGCTACCAAAAAAGACTGTGGAAAATGGGAAAGATTAAAACAAATTTCTCAGATCAAAAAAACATCTGCATGCTAATCCTGGTGTTTTCAAGTAGAACAACAGAGTAAGAGGAAAAACCCCACACATTTAAGAAGAAAAGTGAGAAGCAAACAAAAAATAGTGATGAATGGAAAAATACAACTAAGTCAGAAAAATTCAGAGGAAGAAACATTGAATTTGTGTGTTCTTTCACGACAGAGCTTCTGCTGGTGTGACTACATATCAGCAATGCGAACATTATAATTAAACGTCAGCTCAAGCAAAATGTTTTAAAATCTTCCTATCAATGAGCAAATAAACTGCTTAAAAATACTGATTATATTAGGAAAAAATTGATGTATTTGTTTTTTGTGTTTCAATTTCTTTCATGGCTGTAACACATTTAAATAGCAGATGTCTCTCCCAGGCAGTGTTTGATAGAGGTACTGTTGATTTCAATACCAAGGTGATAAGAACATATTTATGGAGGGATTCAGTGCAATGCTGCAGGTCCCAGAGCTCGCTGGTACCTACCCACGGGTCAAGTCCAGCGCCAGGCAGAGATCCCAGAGCTGCAGCGCAGCTGTACCAGCCCTGTGCGGCATCCAGGCTGGTTAACTCTGCCCGTCAGCAGGATGGATGAGGCAAGGTGCAGCGTGGCGCTGGTAGAGCGAGCAGGGCCGGGGACTCTCCACATCACACTCTGCTGCACAGCCTCGTGGGCACGCACTTACAAGTGCTGCAGACAAAGAGCACGACTCCAGACAACACAAGGCAGCAAGTGCTGCACAGCATTTTATCCTATGTTTGGACCAGAACAGGAATGCGTGAGAGAGAGCTCACCAGTGCTGTGAAATGTGGATGCAAGGTCAATGCAAACTTCTTTCATCTTTGGAGTTTGGAAAATTTTTCACTTTTCACTTTGCAATTAAAGTTGGTGCTTTTTTGTGTAGTAGTAAGACAAAGCTGTCAGGGACAAAGGACAGTTGCAAGTACAAAAAAACCCTTAAGCTAAAATGAAAATTAGCTCTGATGGTTACAGGTTAGACCAAATGAGCCCAATCTTGCAAATACTTATGCACAG
This sequence comes from Megaceryle torquata, assembly GCA_024611175.1. Classification (NCBI taxonomy): domain Eukaryota; kingdom Metazoa; phylum Chordata; class Aves; order Coraciiformes; family Cerylidae; genus Megaceryle; species Megaceryle torquata. The sequence continues at coordinate 28,077 of JANIJG010017332.1, forward strand.
ATATATTTTTAGAGACAAAAATAGTCTCAATCACTTAATGTGTATAGCCACTTCCTTATCATTCAGAGGTTTAAGGAAGATTAATCATTACATGCAATGATCTTAAGGAAGATCGTAATTACAATGCATCTTAAACCTACACCTTTTTTAGGTCTCTTTAAGATACTGTGCCAATGCAAATAACTTGAAGTTGGTTGAACTGTGAAAAATGGCAGTTGAAAAATAAATGCTGATGTATATATTCATCCTGGGCTCACCGGAGAGCATTTGTCATGTGGGAAGTCACTCTGAGCTTCCTTCTTTGGTACCCAAAAGTATCACGATTTTTGTCAGTCTACCTCTGAGGCTGCAGTGCATTTTTTTCTCCCCATTGTGGCCAAACTCTGTGTTGTGAAAAAGACAGTTTGTCTGAGATGTCATTACAAAGTGTTAGAAAATTGTCATCATAAATCATCAATGTGAAAATAAAAGCAACCTCTGGGATTGCAGTATTTCTTCCAAATTTTTCTCCTTGTTTCAAAGTGCTCTGTAATCTAACACTACGTTTCTGTCTTCTTCAGTTGCTCAAGTGCTGTTCTGCATGTCTAGGTTTCCAGAGAAAGTCACCAAGGCAGTTAGACTGTTAACCCAACCTTGAAGAGCAAACAACAGCACAAGCAACAGCCTGGTTATGAATCTGTAAACATTACCTCATCCATTTCAGAGAAATTTTAACTCTCTTCACTCTTCAGACTATGAGATACAAACTGCCGACTCCAGTGTCAACTGCTTAGATGCCAAAAACATCAATTATAAAAAATATAATTTAAGAAATCCAGAGTAATAAAACCCACATAATCACAGCCTCGTGACATCTTGATTAGACAATTTTTGAGTCATTCAAAGACAAAACTAAATACATTTCTCTGTGTGTGCTTAACTTTGTTCTGGGTAGAAATCTCACTCAAAAATTACTCAAATGACCCAAAAATGAAGTTCGGAATTCAGCAGATGAGTAGAGATAAATGCATTCCACTACACACTTGTGCAGCAATATCTGGACAAGCAAAAAGCTTCACATTTAACAGATAGGATTTGAAGAGAACAGTATTTAATAATGTCAGTTCTGAGCGTGATTTTCCCTTCTCATTCTTTCATCCAATTGTTACCTTTTTATGCTATAGTAGTTTAATGTTTTAAGAATATTATTTTATGTTGTATTCACTGTTGATCTCTCTTCATTCCAGAGACCGGTCATGACTATTTGTCTACTATTTCTTGTTGCATGCTATTTTGTTTTAGGCTACTTAATTGGAAATAGTTAATTGGCCCTGGTGTGTTACAGCAGAGAAAATAACGCTCTTAAACTGTATTAAGCTCCCATAAATATTTCACTTCATGCTAATTCCTGTGCTTCCAGCTGAGCTGTTTAAAATGCTCAAACACCACCACCTTCCCCCACCCCTCCCCTTTTTTTGTCACAGTGAAATACTTTACTAGGACACAGTGAAAGGATTAGCCGTTTGTGTTTTAAAATATGTATCAGTGAAGGAGTTTTTTTCTTTTAAAGACTGGCAAACCTTTTCCTTCTACCCTTGAATTATTTGCCAGGCTACATACCCCATAAAAGCACCGCTTTAATTTTTTTTTTTCCTTAAGTATCAGCGGACCGAGTCTGAGGACGAGTTTAGTACCGGGCCGGCGGCCGTCTGCAAAGCCTGGAGCTCCCCCTCGTGGCGGCCGGGCCGGGGCCGGGAGTGGGGCCGGGGACCGGGGAGGGGGCCGGGGACCGGGAGCGGGGGCTGCGCCCGCGCGTGGACGTGCTTCCCTGCACCTGCCCCCCAGAAATTTTGCACAAGTCGACCAGAATTTCTGCCTTGCCATCAAATGCATATGTGCGTCGTTAAAATTGACGCTGCAGCACCACTTTTAATTTTTAAAATTTAAAAAATGTTTTCAAAACCCAAACAAATTTGGGTTTTTTCACTGTTTTTACCAAGTCTAGTTTTGCAAGGTTTTCTCTTAGAGTAATGAAGAAGAGGGAACAAATTCCTCTAGAGCTTTAATGTAGTCAGCCTTTGGTGGCCTGAGTCTTTCCCTTGGGCTGTGGCTCATTCCCAGATTGGAGTCACCCTGAGAGGCCCTGGGCACTGCAGACCTTTGGTGTGACCCAGTGGGGCTTTGGATGCCATGGCAATTGTAAGGCCAGGTCATGTCCCTTGACAGAGGAAGAGAAGTCTCAGTGAAGGAGGGCTGTTTTCTTCTGCCAGACAGACGGGGTAACCAACAACAAAGGCTGTAAGCACAGGCAGGAAGTGGGGGGCTAAAAATACCACTTTTTTTTCCACCGAGCATTCACAGCAGAAGCATTTGGCTATGGGGCAGAATGGCACTGTGGAAATGGTTTAAAAGGTTTTTGCCACCAGCCATACATTGCCATGCTGCTACCAGCAGTATAGATAAAATGCAATATGAAGTTCAGTGTAAAATTGCCTGGACTTATCCAAGCCTGTCTCCACTGATGTATAAATAAAGCATGCAGACTGTACCAGAGTGGTTGAGCACTGTACCTATGTATACCTCTCTATGTTTAGGTTTGGGGGCAAAGACTTCCAATGAGGTGCTGTGACTAATCTTTTGATCTGAGCCCTGCAGACACCTGCATCATCTGACTAGAGCTCATGCCTCTGTGAGCTCCAGAGCCTATGTCTTGGGTCAGCCTGTATCCTCCATGTGAAGCGAGAGGGTGTTTTTGGCCCTCTCCATCACTTACTTAGCAACATTCAGACAATGGAGGATGAATATTTTTTTCTGGCAAGCACAGAAATTCACCAAGACAGCAAGCACAAGAAGCCACAAGGACTGACAACATCAACTGTTTCCTCAAGTTTTTCAGTATCCTTCTTTCGATACATACAGCAAGGCAGCGTGCTTTTATCTGGACACACTGCTGCTTCTTGCAGCTTCAATTTATACCCAGCTGGTGTCATTTCAAAATCCTGGCTTTCGAATCACTTGTGAAAGCGCAGAGCTTAGAGATTTTCCCTTGAACATCCCATCCTTTCTTTACTTTTTACTAGCCCCAGTGAGAGTACTGAAAGAGCACTCTATCATGCTCAGTACATTATGCCTGTGATCAGAGTCACAGTGCAGTAATATGGACACAATTTTGCCCATCTATCTCTATAAGGTGGTTCCTTTAATGGCTTGGTAAAGCACTCATGCAATTAAGTTGCATTAACTGGGACTGAAAATGGGTTAAGTTATCGGTTTAATGAATGAAAAATCAAATACTAGAAAGCCCAGCCTGCAGTCAGCTAGGTCTCAAATATCAATCTTTGGCCTTAAATAATTCTGCTATTGTTACTCCCTTTCCACAGTCAGACCCTGTTTGCTTTAGTGCACTTGGCACCATATCTCTAATATAAATCTCCCCTCACTGAGGTCTGGAAGGCTTATCCCAAAACAAGTGAATTCTTAGACCGAGCAAAGGTTTCCTAGCAGTTGTTGTATTGCACTCCCTGCAAAGTATATAAGTCAGGACTTGGTCTAAAATGTCCTTTATCACCCTGTTGAATCCCTGCTGTGTTTAGCAGCTGGCACAACTTAAAATAGCCTTCAGGCTACTCTAAATATTGCTGAATTTCCTGGGAACATAGCACTGGAAGGAATTATTTGGGACAGACTCCAGTTCTCTCATAATCCACATAATAGACATCGAGTTTGCAGGAGTGCACAGCACAATTCACCCTTCACTACAGCCTGAAACCCATCTGAGACCTGAAGTACAAGATGGAGAAGCAGCTTAAAAATGGTAAAACACTGTAATCAAGGAAGGAAAGAGATCAAGGATATGATCTGGCAGAAACTGACAGAGAACTAGCAGAATATAAAAAATGGCTTAAAGCCACCTTTAATTTTACCTTTGCTCCCCAAGCTGCTTTTAAGCCACAGCTTGGCATGAGTCAGGCTCCTGTGTGCTGCTTTGGTGCAATGCTAACTTTGTCATCCTTTCTAGAAGTACACAGCATTGGCAAAAAGATTTGTGGCACTCATTTTAAAGCCCAAGTGCTTTGCAATTGTGTAAGAGTTTGTACCGTATGGTTTCTGCTGGATCATGTAATGTCATACTGATGAACTGAAAAATGCATGATAAAATAGTTTTGTCTGATACTGGCCACAAGCAAGATCTTGCTCACTGTGGTAATGTACTGCCCTGAGTCTTATGTCCCTGTCAGTATATCCCCATGTGAAATACAGGCTCCCATGACACACGAACACCATTCTACTGTCTTTGTAATACATGACAATAACGACTAAGGAATGTATTGCCTCAAATTGTACCTATACTTTTCCTTTCTTGCTACATTGCCACTAAAAAATCCACCATGGGCAGAGTTAGTATCTTGATTACTTTTTAGGGCCCTCTGAAATGGATTGTGATCCTGTCAGTCATTCTGTTTTCTTCTAATGAATATTTAAAAAATATGAATGTGAAATATATTCAGAAATTATTTCCAGGAGCTTGAATTTTACTTGGCAGCTTTTCTATAGCTTATTAGTTAGATTGACAATGACACATTATTGTTCATTCAATAAACTTCTGTGCAATAGTAGACTCAGTGGCAGGGCTTCACTCCAAGGAAGGAGTAGTTTAAAAGTAATAAACATTCCTGTTCTTTGGAAGTCTAGCTGTTTGCAAAGGTCTGGAAAAGTTTATGTCCTGATTTTCCAGCATGTCTGCAGTTTTGTGCTGCAGTTGAGACAGAAAAGGCATATCAAAATACATGTTTATGAGCACTAAGATGTCCAAGAAAATCTTAGAATCATAGAATGGCTTGAGTTGGAAGGGACCTTAAAGAGCATCTAGTCCAACCTCCCCTGCCATGGGCATGGACCCCTCCCACTAGACAAGGTTGCTGAAAGCCTTATCCAGCCTGGTCTTAAATGCTTCCAGGGATGAGATGTCCACTTCTTCCCTGGGCAACCCATTCCAGTGTTCCACTACCCTCACAGTAAAGAACTTCTTCCTAATGTCTACTCTAAATCTTCCCTGCTCTAGTTTAAAACCATTCCCCCTTGTCCTATCACTACAGGCCTTTGTAAACAGCCCCTCCACAGCTTTCCTGTAGGCCCCCTTCAGGTACTGCAAAGGCCACTATAAGGTCTCCCTGGAGCCTTCTCTTCAGGCTGAACAGACCTAACTCCCTCAGCCTGTCCTCACAGGAGAGGTGCTGAAGCCCTCTGATCATCCTTGTGGCCTTCTCTGGACCCTTTCCAATAGATCCATGCCCTTCTTGTGTTGGGGGCTCCAGAGCTGTACTCAGCACTTCAGGTGAGGTCTCACAAGAGCAGAGCAGAGCAAAGTTAGTGTAGAGTAGAGCAGAGCAGAGCAGAGTGTCAGAATCTCCTTCCTTGACCTGCTGGCCGTGCATCTTTTGATGCAGCTCAAGATACTGTTGGCGTTTTGGGCTGCCAGCACACATAGAATCATAAAATGGTAGGGTTTGGAAGGAACCTCTGTAGATAATCAGTTTCAGCCTGGCTCATGTTAAGCACTTCATCAACCAGCACCCCCAAGTCCTCTGCCGGGCTGCTCTTAATTCACCCCTTACCCAGCCTGTATTTCTCCTTGTTATTGTCCTGCCCCAGGTGCAGGACCTTGCACTTGGCCTTGTTGAACTTTATGAGGTTGGCATGGGCCCACCTCTCAAGACTGTCAAGGTCCCTCTGGATGGCATCCCTTCCCTCCAGCATATCGACCATACCAAGCAGCTTAGTGACTTTTGCAAATCTGCTGAGGGTGCACTCAATCCCACTGTCCATGTCATTGACAAAGATGTTAAACAGCACCAATCCCAGTACTGATCCCTGAGAAACACCACTTGTCACTTGTCTCCATTTCGACATTGAGACATTGATCACAACTCTTTTGAGAGGTGCAATACAGCCAGTTACTTATCTACCAGATGGTTCATCCATCAAATCCATGTCTCTCCAATTTAGAGACCAGGATGTCCTGCAGGACAGGGTGGAACACTTTGCACAAGTCCAGGAAGATGATCACAGTTGCTCTTCCTTGATTCACCAATGCCCTGACCCCATCATAAAAAGCCACCAAATTTGTCAGGCATGATTTGCCCTTGGTGAAGCCAAGATGGTTGCCACCAACCACCTCCTCATTTTCCAAGTGCCCCAGCAGAATCTTCAGGACCATAGAACACCAGGTTGGAAGGGACCTCAAGGATTATCTAGGCCAACCTTTTAAGCTAAACTATATATATATAGTTTAAATGAGATGGCTCAGCACCCTGTCAAGCTGTCTTAAAACTGTCAGGGAGGATCAGCTCCATTATCTTGCCAGGCACTGAGGTGAGACTGACTGGCCTGTAATTCCCCAGGTCTTCCTTTTTTCCCCTTTTGAAAATGAGGGTTATATTTCCCCTTTTCCAGTCAGTGGGAACTTCACCAGACTGCCATGAATTTTCAGATATGATCACAGAATCACAGAATGTCAGGGGCTGGAAGGGACCTCGAAAGATCATCCAGTCCAACCCCCCTGCCAGAGCAGGA
>JANIJG010017332.1:34728-75128 GCA_024611175.1 Megaceryle torquata
ACTTCCCATGACCCAGCTTCCACCCCTTACCCCTTGTCCTATCATTCGGGCATCACTGAGAACAGAACAGAACGGCTTAGGCTGGAAGGGACCCTAGAGATCATCTAATCCAACCTTTCTGTCATGGGCAGGGACGACTCCCAACTAGATCAGGGTACATGGAAAGAGGCTTTGCAACTTCATCTGATAGTTCACTCACGATCTATGGATGGATCTTGTCCAGTCCCATGGACTTGTGCTCCTTCAAGTTCATTATATGGTCACAAACCTGGTCTCTTACAGTGGGTGGATCTTCATTCTTCCAGTCTCTGTCCTTGCCTTCTGCAACTTGCATTGTGTGGTTAGAGCTCATACCGTTAAAGACTGAGGCAAAAAAAGTCATTGAGTACCTCAGCCTTCTCCATATCCTGTGTGACCACATCCCACGTTTCCTTCCGGAGATGGCCCCACATTTTCCCTGTTCTACCTTTTGTCACCAATGTACTTATAAAAGCTTCTCTTGTTACCCTTGATGTCCCAGGCCAGATTTAATTCTATCTGGGCCTTAGCTTACTCAACCTGATCCCTGCTCAGGCAGCTTCTTTGTATTCTCCCAGGTGACCTGTCCCTGTTTCTACCCTTTGTAGGCTTTCTTTCTGCAACTAGTAGTGTCCAGGAGCTCCCTGTTCATCCATGCAGATCTCTTGGCTTTCTTGACAACCTTCCTCTTTTTTGGGACACAGTGCTCCTGGGCTCAGAAGTGATGGTCCCTGAATACTAACCAGCTTTCCTGGGCCCCTCTCCTCTCCAGGGCTTTATCCAATGGTAGCATACTGAGCAGGTCCTCAAGGAGTTCAGAGTCTGCTCTCCTGAAGTCCAGGCAAGTGAGCTTGTATGCACCCTCCTTGTTGTCCTAAGGGTCATAAATTCAACCACTTCATGGTCACTGCAGCCAAGCTTGCCCTTGAGTTTCACATTTCCCACCAGCCCCTCCTCATTGGTGAGAAAAAGGTCTGTGTAGCACCTTTTCTCATCAGCTCCTCTACCACTTGGATGAGGAGATTCCTATCAATGCATTCCAGGAACCTTCTGGACTGATGGTGCCTTGCTATGTTGTCCTTCCAACAAATACCAGGATGGTTGAAGTCCCTCATGAGGACCAGGGCTTGTGAACATGAAAATAATCTCATCAGCGCTCACATAGCTGTTAGAATAAGAGATAACAAGGGAAGGATCTTGAAATCTTCTCGTGTATGAAATTACAGCAACTAGAAGGTCTTGAGGAAAAGACTAAAAATAAGCTGTTAACTGTATCTGTACCACTGAGGAATCCTACCCCGCTCACATTTCCTCCTCTCACGCACTTGCAATATGTTTTCAGGGTGCAAGTGTGAAAAAGTACACATACAGAATTATTCATAGGCAGTACAGAGACACTTGCCATTTTTCTTGGTGTGTGTATTTATTTCTGATGGTCAAACATCATAATTTGGCCATTATCATGGAATCAATTGGGCAGTAGGTTTTACACCTGGCAGGTTACTGCTTGCCCTGAAATCTTGCAAAGGTATTAGAAGTTAGGGTATGCTTCAGGTTGATCATAGGGACCTAATTTTCCCTGCAATCTAAATTTAGTTTATGTCCTTGATACTACATTACACTGAAAGCTCTCATTTTACACATCCTAATATAGCCATATACTGACAGTCACCATTCATTCAAACAAAACCTTGCAAAAAATCTATTTTATGTAAGAATATGAATCATTTCTGACTTGTTGACTTCTATAATAAAGCAAAAGACCTTACACTGCATTGTTTGTGGGATGGAGTAGCCTGGTAGGTTTTGGTTGGAGTGTTCTGACAAGTATATAATGTTTCACATGTTGTATGGGCTTGGTTCTTCTTGAGTTATTTATGCAACACTGAGGGATCAGCAATGACAAACATAATTTGTCAGATACCTTGTGTTTTATCGCTTCTTATTCATGTCTCTGTTGTAATTTCTGCTACCTTCTGTTCTTATGACTCCTCTGCAGTACACTCCACAACTCTTAATCTTTGTGGCCTCATACCTAAATGTATAAATGCAGAGGATAGGAAATATATATTTCCTTTTCTTGTAACAGGAATACATGCTGCAGGAATTGCTGCAACACATAATCCTGCTACACCAAAATTCACTAATGTCCTGAGGGGAATGGGATACATGTGTGGATACAAACAGCAGGCTGTGAATGAGAATGTCCCAGGGTCCTCACGACTGCTTTTGGAAAGTCCATAATACCTCAGATTTTCAGAGTTCAAAGCAGTATCTCACTCTACCAGATTAGGATCACCACATGGAAGGTAGATTATCAGCATACTGGTGGCATCTTTGACCATTCCTCTAGATGCTGACCATGCATGGTGGCCACCTTCAGAGAAGAGAAACCAGACTAGATCTGCCATGTGTTCATTGTCACATAACACAATGGCTCTAGTCCTGTGTCCCATATATTTTTTTCCAGTGCTTCAGGAGTTCAAATTCTGACTCAGGTTAACTTTGATGTAATAAAATAGCTGTGGACTGGAAGCGTTATGATGCCCAGTCCTTCAATGTACCAGCTAGAAGAGATAGAAGAACACAGATGTAGCAAATGCCACTGCACAGTATGCTCTCCAGTTACCTGGAGGCATTATGCCGTACAAAAGCATAATGTCATCAAGCACTTGGGTGATTCAGCTCCTCCCTATCTTCAGTACTACCTTGTAAGAGGTATAATTGAGCTCTTTCTTTCTGTTCTTTTCAGATTGTTTTTTCTCTATGTTTTTTTAAAGTCAACCAAATAGGAAAATTAATGGCAGCACATGAGTGCACCACAGAATAATGCTACTTAAGGACTGCTCTGCCCTTGGCTCCAGTTAACCTTCATGTTTGTTATAGGTTGCAGCCATCTGCATCAATCACAGCTACTTTGGTTGGGAAAAAGTCGACCATTATTGCAGCCACATACAGATATATACATTATTTTCTTAAAATATGATAATCCTCCACTTCCCAAAGAGGGTCTGTCATAGCTGGGAGGAGATGAAACTCAATTTTCTTTCACATCTGCTTGATCCTTTGGTGTAATCAGCACTGCATGCGTCAGGCAAGGTCACAAACTATGGCAATGTTCATCACAACATGCAGTCTCTCCATTCTAGTGCCATTAACTGCTCAGCAACCTGTCCTCCTCCATCCCACTGTTTTTAATCTGCTAGAGCACTTTAGAGCAGGAATGGGAAAGCTTGCCTCGCAGACCCATTTCCAAGATCGCCGTCACAGACCCCGCTTTGAGAAAGAGTCAGCAGTGAACCACTACCCTATTTGTTTCAGTGGAATGGGAAAAAGAACATCACAGTGGGATTTAATTTCAAGTTTGCTGGCCAGCACCTGCACCTAGGAAGAGAATCTGATGGCACTGGCATTGCAGCATCTCCTCTGAGTTACTTCCTGATAGTTTATAGAGATCTGTAGCTGATCTAGAGACAATAGGACCAAAAGCATCATTTTTCTTCCTTCTGTTTTTCAAAAAGGTAAAGAGTCAGGGTGTCACTGCCCTCTGTTACAAAGGTGGCTATTTTCAGAATGGTATGGTCAACCAAGCACTATGATTTTCTGAAAGCCTATTTGCTTGACTAGGGTGGCAGTTTCTGGTCAATCTCACCTAATATTATTTCTTACGGTTCTCATTGCACTGCAGTTGATTCCTTCATAAAAGCAGACCTTTCCCAAGCTACTGCCCTGCAGAGCAGATGGCTCAGAAATGTGCCCCATGGCTTTGCTGACTACATCTCTCCCTGACACTCACTGTGCTCTCCTTCCACACAGGTTTCTTCTTCCACGTAGGGCCCTCTCTCCCCACCTCACAAAGTAGCACCTCAGCACTGTGCTGCCTCACTGTCCCTGGGTAAATGTCTGCCACATGCAAGGTTTGGGGCGCACACACATTAGCCCCTTGCTTTGAAGTTGCCCTTAGCAAAAATGAGACAAGGTAAAATAAGTAGAAGCATTATGAAATACGCGAGATAGGCCACAGGTGCACAGAAGTAAAAAGATAACCAAGTCTCTGTCTTCTGAATAGCAACATCAGCTCTAAATAGCTTGCTGTGTATGTATCCAGCTGACAAGCTGACAGATACTTCACAGCCCTCTGGCTGAGGATTTGGTTCTTACACAAACCTATAACTTTCAGATTGCACTCATGCAAGAGGATCTGGGATTTTTATAGAACCAGATGCATCTTTTGGCAGGAGGTATGTATATGTGCTTGTGTGTGTGTTTGTGTGGAGGGGGACACTTTCAAATTCAAATTCTCCTCTCCCTTCTCTTTCCCTGTAAGGGAAATTGTTAACTCAGGGAAGAGATTTGTATTACTAGACCACTGTTTCCTTTTCCCAGTTTCAGAAATGCTACTGTAGTTTGGGAATGGCAAGGTGTGGTGAGCTGAAGTATAGAAGATAAACAGTCACCTTCCTCCTCGTCTGCTAACACACTGTAAGAGAAAATGTTCTTAGCTGTTTGGCAAAGGGAAAGCCTCATTTGAAAGCTTCTAGCACAGAGTCTTACACCACACTTACAGGTGTGTCACTGGAGAAAAGCTAAGGTTGCCCTGAATTTGCAGAACAGTCAGAAGAGTTCATTCACCTTCTTCCCTACCCAGCTCAAACACAAAATGCCTCTTTGGAAGGAATAAGTTAAACAAACTTGCTGGAAATATAAAATTATCTATTTCAGTGAGAGATAAGATGCAGAAATCTATTCACCTGTAATCCCTACTGTTTTTATGTGCACTGCAGAAGTACTTCTATAAGCATGATGCCAGCCCATCATTTCTTCAATGATGACCAACATTTTCTCAGCTATGCTCTGCTTCTTAGGCCTTGATTCAGCAAAGCATTCATGTACATCTTTATCTTTAGGCCTGCTAGCAGCCTTTGATAAAAGCATACAGTTTGAAACTAAAGTGCTGTGCTAAATTGGGTCCTTCACAGGACTAAAGAGAAAGTTCACACAAGAACAAAGCAGGATTGCTTTCCTTCCAGTCACACTTGGTTTATTCACTCGCTCTTGCTGGGTACAGCTGTGGATTGCTGGCAGTGTGCTTGGATGGAATTTGAGGGATTCACAGCTTCAAAGATGAGATGTGCCAGCCTTTAAAACAAGCTTGTATCAACACAGGAAACAAAAGCATCCATGTAAACAAAGGGAAAAATACACACAGTTGTTACATGCAGCCCTGTATTAGCAATGCTCCAGCAGGTTATAGAGCACTTACTGTATCAGCAGACGTAGCTCTCATTTCTGCTATGGCTTTTCTCCTTGCTTCATGATCAGAGAATAACTGAAGCCAAGCCTGCTAGTTTTGCAGCACACTGTAAAATGTATGAAGAGGTTTCAAAAGCTCTGACAGTGTCTCATCTATACTGAACTAGCATTATAGCTGTGCTCAGGGAACGCAGTATGCTACGTATCATTGAATTCCTGCCTTATTTTTTTGCTGTTTCTGGCCTTCTTGAATTTCTGTACTTTTTTCCTGTGAGCATGGATTTGTCAGTTGTCTTGCTTAGCTTTCAGGGGTGAGGGAGGTGTTGTTTGATTTTTAGAAAGCCAATGACATTATAAAACATATCCTCTAATTCAATGGGCTTGTAGAGGCTGTGTGTAATTATAGAGATGAAAGGATCAACAGCAGAAAAAAAACCTTAACATTGCAAATATTAAGCATTTCTGAACTCTCTGCCACAAAAGAGCCACCAGATATCTCAATACTTCAGGGAGAGCAGGTTGCTTTCTTGTAGTCTTTACTGCCTCAGCTCCTTCCCTACCCTGCCACTAAGTACTGATCAAGAAGCAGCACTATCTCCATGGCTGGTGTAAGATGAGCTAGATTTTATTTCCTGATCCATTACAAAGTGGCATGTGCAAGGCACCATGAAGGTGACAGACTTTTTGGTCTACCCAGGGCCATCCTAGTACCAGGTAAACAGTGATTCTGGCCTCACAGCCAGAGCACATGCAGCCTTTCATGTCTGTGCACACTTACCCAACTAGTGTGCTAGCTTGTCAGGCTCCTGGATAATTCAGGCTCACCGTCATCCCCTTACACTTGTATAGGCTGACCTCTTGTATAGCCCCCAAGTCCTGTTTACTTCAGTGAGAAGTAGAAACATTCAGCCCTAATCACAGCTGGCTCAAGCTTGTCACAGTCTTCTGTGTGAGGTTTACAAAGATTTAATGTTACTTCAAATGACTTGCACAAGTCCCTGAGGGAGTTCATCCACGGGAGTCAGATGCCTTCACGGGATGCACAGAAGACAGGCGGGTGCCTAATTCCTATTAAGTTAACTCGTGCAAGTATTTTTGTAAGTCCCTCTTGGCACTAATCCCTCTTGGCTTTCCTTCCCTCTTCTCCTTCCCCCTTCAAGCTTTTAAATAATGATAGCACTTAGCATAAAGATGTGTTGCAAGGCTCCACTCAGTGCCTATAAAGTGCTTTTCAACTCTGGCACAAGTGCCTAAGTGTACAGTATTCAGTGAAACAGGAAACAGTGGAGATTTTTATGGAGATCATGTGCAAGCTCTATTCTATCAGATACATCCATCTCATATTTCCCTGATGTTAACATCATACAGCTAAAAGAGGGTGCCAAATCCCCAGGGCTCTCTGTGCCTTTTGGCACCTCAATTAAATCCCCCAAGTCTGAAGCCCATTTCATCCATTTCTGCATGACTGAAGCAAGAGATGTGGTTTGAGGGATAAAAGAACAGGAGATATTTTAGCTAAAGCAATGAAGCTAAGTCTTAGTTATACTTCGATATCTTCAAAGATAAGACAGATAATATATAAAGCAATATATAATGCATTACAAACAAAGAACACATAGACAGTAGGGAAGGATGGAAGCATACAACTGACAAACCTGTACTTTGGTAACAGTGAGATGAAATACAACTGATTTGTTTATCAGACCATTCTATTAACCTCTAATGCAATATTTCATCTTTTACAATTGAGCTTTCCTTTTTGTTATTAGACCTTAATAGCTAAATTGGCATCTTGCAGACCAGATGAGGAAATAAAAGCAAGCACAGGGGTTCACAGACAATTCAGTCCCTTCGTCTATTCTGCACAGAAGCTGCATCAGCCCCCAGTTTATGATGCGGCTGACGTTTTGTTCCTACATCCTCTTCTGGCTGCACTGTTTATGCCAATAGAATCAGAATCATAGAATGGTAGGGATTGGAAGGGGCCTCTGGAGATTGAGTCTAACATGCCTGCCAGAGAAGGATCATCTAGGGCATGCCACACAGGATTGCATCCAGGCGGGTCATGAAAGCTTCCAGAGAAGGAGACTCCACAATCTCTCTGAGCAGCTTATGCCAGTGCTCTGTCACCCTCGCAGTAAAGAAGTTTTTCCTCATGTTGAGGTGAAACTTTCTGTGTTTCTGTTTGTGTCCATTGCCCCTCATCCTATCACAAAGCACCACTTGCTGGTGAAAGAGACACCACTTCTCCTTCTGCAGGCAAACTTTCCAGAGCTGTTCACAGAAACCTGCTCCTGGGAGCCCTCCTCACCTCCACTGTGTTAAGACTGTATAGGTTTTCTAGAAATCTGAGAGCTACAATGAGCTTCTTTTGACTGAAATGGGTTAAGGCATAGTACAGCTAACAACCTCCTCTCCTGGCAGGGTGTGCCAACACAGCTGCAGTTGAGAGAAAACGTGAACAAGACCTCACTCCCCCATGTGAGCCCATTTGGTTGTGTAAGGTAGAGCTGCAGTGCAGTTTATGCTCTATCCATTCAAGCAGGAGCAGGGAAAAGGAAAACAGTCAAGCAAGAGAAAACACGAGCCAAAACTTTCCCTTTGCTAATGGGCCAAAGAAAGGCTGAAAAGGAGGTTTAGATGCAGTGGTTTAGGCAGTCGGATGGCCTGTTTGTGATGAATATTAGAGTATGTTCCTTAGCACAATGAACTGAAAAGGATCCACCTCCAAGAGCCCCACCAGAGCACAATAGCTCGAGGTGGAAATGGGCTTGAATGCTGTTCCAATTTGGTGGACATATTTTGATGTCCCAGCAGAGGCTCCTAAGGGGAATAGGAAAAGGAGGGTCTATCTTGTGAATTGTGCCAAGTGTTAGCTGCCACATTGCCTGCCTGGATCAGATTTGCATAATTTTGCCCTTTCTCAGTAGCAGAAGTGCAAGCACCTGGAGGGCTTTGATGCAGAAGCAGGAGTGCCTGGGGAATTCTGGCACCACTAGGGTCAGTTGGCAGCTGAGAAAAGGTTCAAAGGCTTTAAATACTGAGCTTCAGGGCCTAAGTTCCCTGTCCAGGAGAGACGAAGAATTGATCCTACTGACTATTTTATTTCAACAGTTGGACAAATATTGCTTCAATAATTTGAAAGTTGCTCTTGCAGTTATCAACCCTCTTTGGCCCTCAAATGTCACTAATCCATTAAAAATCCCACATAATAACCAATCTTACTCCATTCCTTTCTCCCATTTTTTTTTTTTCCCTTCCTGATGTACTCACCCATTCAAAAGAGGAAAAAATAATAAAGCTTGTTCCCAAAACTCTGCCAATTATCTAAGTGGAGACAGTTATCAGTCACATTTGGGAGCATCATATTACCTATGCTATCAGCTAATGCCAGAGACAATTATATGTAAAACTGGTTATATTCACAGGAATGATTTGGTGCAACAAACTAGGTCACTTCATAACCATCCTTGTATGTGCAATGTGATGTGTTTCTTGAGCTAGGGGAAGGAAGAAAAAAGTATCTGCCAGTTGGAAATGGATTCCACCCTACTCTTCTGAAAACCCATGCAAGTAATCATCTGAATTTAAGCAGCTATAAGAAAAAGGCAAAAAACAATAAAGTATTTTTTCCTGGCCAGCAAGAGGCTTTTACTAAAATATTATTGAGTAGTAACAAACGTACATGAAAGCTACAGAACTGTACTTGACATGAATGTCTTTTTTAAAATAAACAGACATGTTTGATTATTTGTAATCCAGTATAATCCACTGTGTAATGTTAAATATTTTAAGAGAATTTTTCTTCCATTTGTTCTCAGCATGGTTGGCCTGAAGCCAAGATGTTGTTATTTTTAAAAGCAGCACTCTACTAAGTGTTTTGAATTTCTTTCATGTTGGCTCTTTTTATAGCATTTTGAAATTGATTGTGCATAGCAAATTCACAAACAGCATAAAAACTATGGCAGCATATATATCTCTCATGTAGGGAAACTCCTGCTCTCACTTCCCAGAGTTCTCCATCAGGAAGGACTCCACAAAGTAGTTGCTTAGGAGAAATGAAACAGAACTGTGAGTAAGAACAGTTAAAATCCTGCTTTTATACCTACAAAGCCAAAATAAAACCAGTTCCTCTCTGCACCTCTGCCAGAGAAGAAGCAGGCAGATTTCTGAGAACTGCAGAGCTGAGCAAGTCACTGGTGAAAGAACTGAGCCTTAGCCAGGTACAGAGGTTTGGAGAGAATGTGGGTTGTTTATGGACTGAAACCAGGACGCAGGTTTTATCATACAGTTTTGAATACACTGGTTAATGGCATTTTGGAGCCAAAAGATGAAGTAAATCAATCTCTGTAAGAAATTGTTTCCTTCAGAAGCAGGCAACACACCAATTTTTCTGTCAGCTCTTCACTCCCTGGCAAGAGAGCATGGTTTTGGTCCTTCTGGGGATGCAGCTAACAGACAAAGTTTGCTACAAGTGTTCTCCTACTTCTCCTCATCCCAACAGGTATTTCACACCACCCTTCACTCTCCTCCCTACAAAAGGCTGCCATGGCCCCTTCCATCTGCTGTTCTCCATCTCAGCACGTTTCAGATCTGGAATTTAAACTTCCCAAATTACCCATACCACCTCTGAAAGTCTGGGGCCTGACCCCAACATGTATTAGTGTGGCTTTCCACTCAGGAGGTATTTTCTCTCAAAGAATGAAAACACATTGTAAGTACACATAGCCTTTCATTCCATTCCAGCTTTTAGGGGGCTACAACACAGGTTTGATTTCCAAATATTATTTGGCAAACATCAGACTAGAAACATGCCTTCATAAATGAAAATGGAAATTCTCCAATAATCACCCATCTCCAGGAGCTGGGTCCTTAATTAAAATATCAAATATTACAAGACTTGTAATGGAATTGCCGGTCAGCTGTGTCTCACATTTCTGTCCTACTCGCTCAGGCTTCTAAAGAGGCAGCATCCCTTTCTTCATAAAACTTTCTGCCATGTAAAAAATAAGCTGCATGAGCAGCTGAGTTCTCTTGTAAGATATTTGTATAGGCCTGTAACTATTTTTTTCAGAAATTTATTTTGTATTCAGAACCAGCAGAGAGAATGAAAACTGTAGCATGGAGAAACTCATTCCGGGAGTTCTGTAGCACCCTGCAGCTTATCAAAGGTAATTTGGGTAGTTAGAGCTCTTCTTTTATTGAACATGTCTGCAGCAGTCATTGGATTGGGATGTTTCCTTATGCCTCCTTGAGAGCTAATACATGTCCTGGGTGGAAGGTTGAATTTGAAAAATGTTCATATAGCCTGTGACCAGCTATGGGACTACTTTGATCCTATCAAACCACAGAAATACTAAAATACAGACAAAAAAAAAAAGTATGCAACTCCACTGAGGTGAAACAATTTCTTTCCCTATTTAGCTTTGAAGAGCAGTAAGGCATGTTGGGTGTTTTTTTCTTTTTTGATCAAGAAAACCAACTGGTGTGTCACACTGTATCTTACAATTAGATAAGAATAGGGAGCTATAAATCACTCTCCCAGATTCCCTGTGTTTACTAAAGGGTCTGTTTAAGGATCTGGTTAAAGGAGCCTTAAAAGGTCCAGACACTGCCAGGAAGGATGTTCCCCCAGACTTCATTGTTAGCACAGGAACTGAACCCCAGTGACTGCTCACTTACATTATCAGCACAGGGAGCACATCCAGAATTGTCTCAGCTTCTAGATGCAGAGATTTGGGAAGGTGGAGACTAAACATCAAATGCAGGCTGCTGTAGCGATTATAGAGCTCCCCAGGAATGCTTAAGCTTTGTCTGGGAGGACTTCAGGCCCCACAGACTGCCAGAAAGCAAGACTGCTTAAAGTCACTCTCATCCATGTTTCCCTTGGGCCTCCAAATTACAGGCTGCACCTCTGAGATGTGGCTCTGAATTTCATTCAGCCCTGACTAATGAATTGATGTTGTCTGTTTGGGCACTGGGCTTGTCCTCGTGACTGCAAGCAGTCCCCTGCTTTCAATGCTGATCCAAGCAGACAGCACATGGGAGGGACACATTTAAATTCCTTGCTGGGCTGAAGCCTAAATGAATACCTGACACCTGCGATGCCAGTCGATATGTCAAAGTGCCACTGGCATGAACTTAATATAAATGCAATGAAAAGGTGCATCTGGGAGGTGTGCCCTGAATCTTCCTTGTCTGGCCACATCCCAGGCTCACAGCTGGATAACCAGCTGTGTCCCAGCTCTGAAGCACTGCCAAGCTAAGAGCCTCTCTACTGCCACTCCTCCTCTTTCTCCTTGCTGCTGCTTCTCATTATTTTCCATTTTTTCTACACTTCTGCTGCATAAAAATTGCCCGTCTGACAAAGAGTGTTACAGTCAAAATCTCATTATGGGCACAGGGGAACACACCTTATATGCAGAGCCAACAATTAAGAGTTTATTGTTAGTTTATTTAATGTTTCAACAGTAAAATAAAAATTAATCAAATAGTTATTCAGAGTCCAGTTATGATGATGCTACCATTTATAGTCAGTATTATCTAATTATTGCTAATTTTGTTAATAGTACAATCCAATTTTTTAGTGACTGTCTTCCTGGCATCTACCTCTTTTTGTCATGTCATGCTCAACTTTATTCTGAGTAGCAGTGGCAAATAATTAATGCTCTAGATTCCTCACTGGGAGGTGTATGCTGCTAATCATCAGAATTTCTTCCTCTTTGGTCCTGGGTTTGCTCAGGGTTTTCACCTAGTCTGTTGCCATCACTTTTTTAATTGGTGCCCAATTTAAGTTATGGAATATTCACTTAGGAGGTGCTAGAACAATATACATGGTATAATTTCTTTAGGGTAAAACCATACAATCTCAGAGAGTTAAGCTAACACACACACAAAAAAAAAAAGGACATTAGTCACCTGTTGGGCAATTGCCAGTTCAACTAAAACAAAGTTAACGTAAGCTTGGGACCAGACAAGGCCTGGAGTGGTCTGTGTTGAGGAGAAAAAAAAAATCTGCAGTTTTTCAGTAGCAGTGGCTTCATCTTATTTCCTAAGGTGCAGGAAAACACAAAAGCTGTGTTCACACAGACTGCTGATGCATACACTCTCTTGTACATACCAATTACCTCAATAGTTTTGTCAGTAAAACTCTGCCTATCTGGTCTTTTTCCAGTTACAGTCAAAAGAACTGCAGTCAAAGTGTTAGATGTTATTCCCTTAAACACCTGAGTTTTTATTTCAAGCTGAAGGTGCTCAGTTCTGTTCACATCTGATAGAGTTAAATTTTTCATTTCAAGGAACAGCAGCTTATGGTTTTAAGCCTCCATCCTATTCTGGATACTAATGACAAGGAAACATTTCAGTCATTCAGCACTGAAATCAAAGTTCATTTCCCACCTGCCAACTGTAGCATTACTATAGCCATTACTAGTATGGTTAGGAGCATACAGCACACCAGTACAGATATAAATATATATTTATAGATACACATGTAAGATCAACACTTAGAATATGGTACTAAGTGACAATATATCACTTCTGACAAACTTCAGGCATCTATAAATGGAAATGAAGGAAAATCTGTAATCGTAAATCTTGCCCATTTAATGAAATACCTTTTTTTTTTTTCCATAGACAGCCTCAATCTTGGATAATTCCAACTGCTTTATAAGTGCCCATAGTTCAAAATAAATCCTCTTGCAACCTATGGTGTAAAACAACCTGCAGTAAATCAGAAGAAAGGGGTATTGGGTGCAGATTACGGGGAGGGAGAAGAAGTAGATAACTCCAGGCCAGACTTCCCCTCATATTACCTGTGTGTACCTAACACCTGCATTGTTGCTAAGTTGCAATGCCTTTAAATAGGAGAGAATGTAATGTCTGGTTTCAAACACATAAATTATGGATTGCTTATGTAACTGAAGAAATAAGATTTCATTACTTGACAATAAACTCAATAGATAATGTGTCAATGGAGCTAATAAACTGCTGATGTAATTTTGATTTTGTTTTGAAACTTGTCTTCATCCAGCAGGTGAGAAATATCATAAAACTGTAAATGTCTTACAGCTTATTTAAGAAAAGATCATTAAAAACAAAGTTGTCAAGGCTTGAGTAGAAATACATGAAAACTTAGAGAGTAATGAGAAGGATACACGTGTATGTATTTATGACTTTATCCATGTTCAATTTATAATGATTCCTCACATTTTTTTGGTGTCCATACTGTTTTCTGTTTTTTCTAATTAGTGCAAAAATGTCATAGAATAAGAGGCTTAAATGCCATTGACCTGACTGCAGTAAGAGTTAGGTTTCTAAAAGCCTTTGAAGGTCTGGTCTCATTCACTGTTTCCATTTTCAGGAACAGTAGCTTTGCAGTTCTCACAAAATTACTCCAAGGATAAATACAACAAAGATTATTAAGTGATTGAACTCCCTGGTAATTGAGACTATTCTGGTACCTTAGACAGGTGAATAAACAGTCATGTTTGCCTTCGGGGAAATTTGACAATTTTCAGTTTACATCAGTTTGCCTGTAATTAGAGGTGAGAAGGAAGCAGGAAAGCAGAAAGTGGGAGGACTTTAGGATCAAAGCTAAGTGACCTTGATGGGAAGGAGGCTTTTATCTCTTCAGAAGGAAGCAGTCTGAGTTGATGACAGTCAAAATTCACCAGAAGTGCATGGAATATTTAAGATACTGGGGTGGAACATAATATAAGTGCAAATAGCTGCAATTTTTAGGAATGTCTGAGATTTAATTAAATGCATCCTTTGTCGCAAATGCATGGATCTCTCTAGATACAGTCAGTAAATATTTGGTCACCTTATGTGGTATTTAAGCTCCAGAGTCTTCAGCTGTAGTCATTAAAGACTGGCTAACAGAAATTCTGCAATAACTGAAAGAAGCAATAGTAGAACTCAAGCATTAAAAAAAAAAAAGCCACAACAAATTAGGAGTGACATGCTGGCTCTAATGACAGAAAATTCTCATCAGTTTCAACAAGACAGGCTGGTTGTTTCTGTTTACTGCTTTCTGTAAGAGCATCAGAGTTTAGTTTTGGCTCAAGAAAATACTACATTACCACAGATAAAGTAATCTTTCCACTAATGGAAGAATAGAAGATTTACCCCCTCTGATGTGAAGAGTAGTGTCAGAGGTTGTGCTGACACCTCAGTTGGCCAAGTTTCATTTCTTACTAGTAATACTTCTCTTGAGCATTACCTGCTTGGGGGAAACCTTTGAGATGAAAAGGATTTTCTGAAATAAGAAGGAAGTCTCTCTTGTCCAGATTAGTATTTCTTTGGGGTTTTTTTTAAGCACAGACATCTGTTTACAGGCATGAAAGCACAAATTATGCAGAAATAGTTTATTTTCATTCTGCTCCTCCCAAACCACTTATCCAGTGTTTTTGATCTTGGCTATAAATCCTGGCAACTCCATAGAATTCATTCAGAATCAAACCTAAAACTCCACTGAGCAAAGGTTGACAATTTTGCAGTCTTTAGTGGCTTGCACAGAGCAACGTTCCACTGAACCCCGGACTGAGAACAACTACTTGCATCACACATTTTGTATTTTAGAATTAGCTCCTTCAGTTGTCTAAAACATAATAGCAGGGCCATCCTAGAAGCTTCTAATCCCCAATTTACTGTATATGATGATCACATAGTTATTTAGCATTAACAATATAGTTAAGAGCTGTAGCATGTCTCCCACTCCCTTCCATGGAAAACAATGGCAAAGAGTCTGCGTGGAACAGATTTTTAAAATAAAGCACCATATTTAAGTCTCCATTACACAAGAGTAAGATTTCACTAAGTCCATTAAAGAGCTCACTTCCAAAAAATAAAAATTCTGTTTGTATCCCAAAGAGATTCCACATATAATTGTAAAGAATATAATAATGAACAAAAATTGCTTCAAGTCAGATTGGAACCTTTGCCTTTTTTTTTTTTCACTCCTAAGCAACAGGGGATCAGATCATGTACCGCTAAAGGGAACTTTCTTACTGGTTTCAACACCCAGAGGAGTATGCTTTAACAATACAAGCAAAAGAGTTAATCACCTGTATAGTATTTGATGTTCACAGTGTATGTATGCAGAGCTGTGTGAACTCGGATAGCAAAGAAAAAAATTGAAATTATTCAAATTTCCTCAATATTCCTGATTAAACACCACATTAAGATTTTTCAAAGAACTAGTGACATAAGTAGCATTTTTAAATACTCAAGAAGTTATTTAGTCACAAGTAACTTTATTTTATACATTTTTCATATTCTGAGAAATGAAATTACTAGCAAAAACATATTGAAAGGCCCTTTTCAAAGAAGATAGTCACCTCTCAGATTAGTGATATGAAAAGAAAGCATGCATGCTTTCTATTGAAGAAGCTTCAAAAGTTTCAGAAACATCACTCACTGTTCATAAAACCCATTAAGTAATGAGTCATTCTGGCTGGAAATACATACTGAAGTGGTAAACTTTATTGCCTCACCTGAAGTCACAGGCAGAGTGTAGATGCTTCTGGTGTGCACTTGTATGATGAATAAATATCATCCTGCCTAGACAAGAATAACCTACTAGTTCAACTGCTAGAACATCCCTGCCATCATAGCATGGTATTTATTCACCCTGGATGACCTTATTATATTAAATAGTCATTATCCAGTCTTAGCAACTCTGAAGTCACTCAGAAATGGTCAGTTTCTCTCACTGCTGCAGCCTTTTTAAATGCTAGCCATGAAGATAGCCCAGGAGGATTTACCATGGCTATTTCCACCCTCTGCCATCCAGTCTAGCCCTGCTTGAGAAGATCACCTAGATCCTTAATAGGATCCCAAGTAGGATCAACAGATCTGAGAAGAAAGGCCAGAAGATCTGCATTAGCTCTCCTGTCTTTTGCTACAGCTTCTTAAGCTCTGTGGTTAATAGGGGTAACATTAAGCAGCTTTTAAACAAACTACAGTTTGGTTTTGGTATAGCCAGTTACTATCATGATCAAAGAAATAATAGACTCTTTCATCAAAAAAGAGACCATGACCTACTAATCTACAGTTCTTATAATAGCACATTAGTAATGAAAAGAGTCGTAATGGGCATCCCCCTATTTTCCAGTTGATTGCTCCTGTTGCAGTGTCTTTGAACAAACAGAGTTCACCTGCTTACAATAAGCCAAGCATTGCAAGGATTTCTGATTTGGTAGCGCCCTGCATCTATTTCACAGTGGTAGATGACCATAAAAGTCTATGAGAAATAAAGCAAGCCCTTAACAATCAAATACAGAGCCAAAGTTTAGCTGCTTCTACCCTCCCAAGGTCCAGTACTAGCAGATTACATGCCACCTAGCAATTGTTTTCTACTGACTTCAGAGTGGGAAATTAGCATATGTTTCTGTCAAGAAGTAAAGAAAAACACAACGAGCACTGAGCCTCTAGCAGAGAAAAAGAAGCAAACAGAAGCTGATGAGTGGAAATCTGCTCAAGACAGTCAACTGATGTACTCTACCACAGAAGAAATGCAGCACACTGGCAACAGGAGTAGCGAGGAGAGTCACAGTAAGGTGGAACTGCAAAAGGCAGAAAACAACAACAAAAAAAGACACTAGTAATCACGTATAGTGTTGTGGCTATCCTTGAAATGTGAAGTTAAAGACTGTTGTAAATAAAAAATAGAAAAGAACTGTCTCATTTACATATGAAAAGATCTTACATAAGATCTAATATGCCTAAATTAGAATCAGGTGAACTTTGCTTACCTGTTTGCCTTCAGTTGTACCACTTGCTATAACAGTTCTGCTGTTCACTTCTTCTGTAGGAAACACATCAGGATGTTAGCAATTAATATCATGTTTGACAACAATATACACTGCCCAAAGTACAACCAAAACATTCCTGTCAAATAAATTTCTTCTACTTGTGTTTGTTACCTCAAGACTGAACTACCTAATTACTACTGTCAAAAATAGTCACTCTTTGATAAGAAGAAATGCTGATGCCTGTTGAAAAAGAAACCTTGCCTCCTTCTTTCTTGTATTCCTGGCTACGCATATGGCAGTATAGCCCCTGCAATACTTCAGGGAGAACTACAATGCCACTAAAATAGCTACAAGCCCAGATTTGTCTCTTGTGTTTGGAGACTGTAACTGACACCTTGGCATTGAGTAGTTGCTTATCAGGACAGAAAGGATTTGTTGTCTGTGTCTCTGTCTCAGTTATGGGAGCTTGTGGATAATCTTCCTCTGATGATATGGAGATAGGTGCCTAATAAGTGGTAGGTTGAGTGTGCATGGAAAAAGTAAAACATCTCTCACCTACATTAAGAAAAACAACTTTCAGAGAGAAGCTGACCAGGTGTTTGATTGTTTTTTTGTGGTTTTTTAATATGTCTAAATATTTGGAATAGTTCCCTTACTAGAGATTTTTGTGTGGTGGCATCTTATACCTTTCTCAGAATGGAGTCTTATTTAAAATAGCTGTATTTTTGCTTTACAATGAAAAGCTTAAAAATTTTAAGAGCCTGCCTAGGAGACTTTCAAGGACTAGAGTCTAAAAAAAAAGAAGATATTTTCAAACTACATCTTTTTCAGTAGAGAGACAAAATGCTTTAACTTCAAGTCACCCAAGAACCTTCCATCTTCCTATTAACTGAGTAGGAAGGCTAGCCTCCTTTTCAGACATATATTGAACTGCAACTTTGATAGAATCATCTGGGTTGGAAAAGACCTTTAAGATCAAGTCCAACCACTAACCCTACTCTACCAAGTCTACCACTAAGCCATGTCCCCAAGCACCACATGTGTACAGCTTCTAAGTGCATCCAAGGATGGTGACTCAACCACCTCCCTGGGCAGCCTGTTCCAGTGCCTGACAATACTTTCAGTGAAAACATTTTTCCTAATGTCCAGTTTAAACCACCCCTGGTGCAGCTTTATGTTCTATCACTTGTTACTTGGGAGAAGAGACCAACACCTACCCATGTACAACAACCTTTCAGGTAGTTGTAGAGGGTAGTAAGGTGTCCCCTCAGCTTCCTTTTCTTCAGACTAAATAGCCCCAGTTCCCTCAGCTGCTTCTCATAGGACTTGGTCTCCAGGCCTTTCACCAGCTTAGTTGCTCTTCTCTGGACCCTCTCCAGTACCTCAATGTCTTTCTTGTATTGAGATGCCCAAAACTGAACACAGTACTCAAGGTGTGGCCTCACCAATGCTGAGTACAGAGGGACAATCAGCTCCCTGGTCCTACTGACCACACTATTCCCAATGCAGTCGAGAATGCAGTCAGCCTTCTTGGCCACCTGGGCACACTGCTGGCTCATATTCAGCCAGCTGCTGATAAACACCCCCATGTCCCTTTCTGCTGAGCATCTTTCCAGCCACTCCTCCCCAAACCTATAGTGTTGCCTGGGTTTGTTGTGGCCTAAGTGCAGGACTCATCACTTGGCCTTGTTGAAGCCCACAAGATTGGCCTCAGCCCATTGATCCAGCCTTCCTACCCTCAAGCAGATTGATACTCCTACCCACCTAGCTTTTACTACATGTCTGAGAACAATAGCTGTCATAACAGGATGACAGTACTGCAGACCTCCATCAAGTACTGCAACAAGGAATAAAGTTTTCCTACAGAATTTTCATGGCTTCCAGGATACTTTTGGTACTGCTGAAAACCCTTTGGCTATGACTCCATGAACATCTGCTTCTCTCTGCATTAAGGTACTGGTCAGGAGTAAAAGACTAGGTACAAGGTATGCATAGCAGTAGGAATGCTACCAGTTTGTTCTACTAAATGTAGTTAATTGCTTAGCTGGTTTAGTCCTCTCTCCATCAAGGAGCCACTTAATATAATTTACAGTATTACTCTCTATTACCTGCTAGGCACATACTTGCCCCCTGTTTTAGATTAGAACACAGCATTAACAGAGTGTTTCCCTCTGCAGGGGGACAATGAAATACCATTGAGGCCTGTCCCCACATCACCTGCAGATGGCAGAAAAGGCTAGAAGCCTTTGGACAGACCAGCTCCTGCTTCCTCTTGACACCACGCAGAGGTAGCACACAAAGGACAGGACAAGGTAGATCTGGGTTGGTTCTCCATATAACTGTTTGCAGAGGTGACTAGCTTGTGACACCTACATAAGGCTGCTGCTCTTGCCTGCACATGCAGGGAACATCAGATCTTTTTCCAGGTGCTCTAGCTACACACTCTAGCATATGCCAACATCCAGCCAGTATATGCAGCAAAGGTGCATGTGGTGGTTAAAACACAGATATTACTCCTTAGACTGGCACACCATCAGAAAGGAAGAATAACCTTATCATTAAAATGCTGCTGTATGACTGAGGAAAGCTAAGTCGAGGTTCCAGCCCTGCCACAAATACTCTAGATCAACCACAGAAAAGTCAGTTAGTGCAACCATACAGTGCAAACAACAGTTCCTTTTCTGTATCTTTCCTCTGTCTTGTACGTTGACACTGTTTATGCACAGTGGATAAAGGAGATGCTCCCAGTGTAGCTAAATACAGACTTAGAATGGACATCTCTGAAACAAGATGACACTAACGCTCTTTTCAAATGCCAGGTGAAAAAAATCTAAATGAGAGCAGACAAAAATCATCATCAGTTCACTCAGCAGCTACTGAAAAAAGTCATACAGACATCTTTTGCCACTGCCATTTGTGCACTAAAGGAGATATTCTCACTTTCCCTCTTTTGTTAGCAGGTGTTTTTGTAAAGGCTGGTGTTCATTTGTGTTCAGGTCCACCACGGTTAAAGCAGTTACATGCTTCAAAAGTGCCTTGTTAATAGATCCCAATGCAAGATGGAGATAGTAGTTATCTTAACATTTCTGCTACATTTAGTTGTTTTTATAGTTCTGGACCTTTTTTTCCTGCTGAGAGAACTGAATACAAAAAATAACTTTGAAAGACATTATAATCAACCACTGCTGGCTGCAATTACGTTGTGTACTTGCTGTCTCCAGAAAGTATCTCTAATTTAAAACCGCAAATCTTTCAGTTTGAATTCTGTCTTGGCTCTGTTCTGTTTAGTTATTTCAGAGGTGTATTTACAGGAATGATCACTAGACCATATGGGTTTATATAACAAAGATATTTAAAAAAGTGTACATCAGAAAATTAAAATTTCATCAGCTGTCTTTAGACTGAAAATTTAACATCTTTTTTTGTGTGTTTATGACTGATGTTTACAAATGAATGCCTCATGGACAATGAGGGAAGAAGGGCATTTGGATTTCAGAGCTGCAAAAGCTAATTCACACTTGAGAAAATTACTAGATGAAGACTTTCAGATCTGACTGATCATAAGAGACAATGGTAAAGTAAGCTCAAACTCAACAACTTTTTTTTAAGTCCAAGTCAATTATGGACAAGCCTAGAGTGTTAAAGCTTCTGAGCACATGAACTTAGCTATTACTGAAAATACCTAGCAGGGAATTCTTTGCTATATATGAAAATGTAGCAATAGTATTTTAAAGCACATGAATATGACATTGTAAAGAAGCCTCTATTTAAAAAAAAAATTTAGACAGAATACTTCATTTTCTTTGTGCAGCTATTGCTATTTTAACCTTTCCACACCATTATGCAAAAGTTATTTTTCTGCAGATTTCCTTACAGCCTTAATCCCTTCCTTGCAGTCTTGCCTGTCAGGGTGGCAGAACCACATACTACACACTTGCAAAGACAGCCTCAGTGGCAGCCTAGGGCCTTGACTCCTGTGGGCAACTGAAGTTCTCCTAAGGACTTGGACACTGCTTCATTGGCATGGCTTTGCAACCATGTAAAACCCAGACAACCAAACACCAGATCCTTACCTAGCACACATGGCTCCATAACACAGACTATCACAACACTCACAGCTTAACCACCATCCTCCCAACCAGTAGCATTTTTTTCCCCCACCTTTTATTCCTTAGGCTTTGTCAATGAAGTGTTGATGACTTCCTCTCTCTCAGGCTTGACAGGTTAAACACTTGCACCTGATGCTTGAACCAAGGGAAGGTTCTTCCATCAGGACCATGTAAGTATGGAGAGTATACCTCCTTGCATGGCCTCACCAGGGGACTAGTAACTGACTCTCATGCAAAGGGAAACAGTGAAGTTAGAGCCTGTGATTCAGTTAATGTGGCTGGCAGTTTGCTCTGTAGAATTGTTTGGGATTTAAGCAGGGTCAGTTTTCCTGACAAACTCAATTTGTGCTAGCTGAGTAAGCATCTAGGAGATACAGTATCAGAATATTTTTGGTACAAACCCACATCTTCTACAAAATAAAATAGAAATTAAAGCTTCCAAGGCAGAACACTCCTGCAGTCGTTGATGAAGCCAGGGAATAGCCTGCATCTTTCTACCACCAACCCTAAATCAGACCTGACTGGGGGGCAGTAAAGGCACATACACGGATGCACTCATAGTCTAATCTGCTAGAATGGTAGAGCAAGGTCTATCTTCTGTCTTTGTGTATTTTCCCCCAAGAACCTAAGGAATCTCCATAATGATGGATGCAGTTTATTGTGTCACATAAATGGAAAAAAAAAGCCCAAACAACACAAAACAAACAAAACCTAAACCTAACGATTTTTGTTAGCTCATTTTTTAGATCTGTAGGACACTCACCCAAGGTATATCCGTATAATTTCCCATGCTCATTTTCCTATATTAATATTCCGCATCACATCTTAACTTCCACCTGCTCATTCAGTCTTGGTGTGAGAATAACAGTACATTATCAGTTCTTGAAAATCCAGTTAATGTTCATTCCAGTGTACTAATGGACCTTAATCCTAATGTGTGAAGCTTTACACTCAACCCTCAAACAATGAAACTGCACCTAGATGACTAGGGAATAAAAAAATCTATTATACTGGCATTTCTGTTTGAATAAAGGTTATGTCAGTAACTTTAGATACACTGATGGTTGTTGGCGTATTTAGAGGCTATTTAAAATCTAATAATCAGCAGCCTATAATGTCAAAAGTGTATAAATACATACAGAAATGTAATTGAATGTGTGGGATCTGAAAAGAAATTATGCTCAAGTCCATATTCCTTTGAAATTCTATTGAGGGGGGAGTACTATGGGGCTGAACAGAAAGGAGTGAAGAAAAAAATTTTTCATTCTCCTTGTTGACGCTTCTCATGGGAATGCTCTTTGCTAGTTTGGTTTATTTAATCACAAACTGGGAAGAGCAGCACAACCCACAGTGCTGAACGGGAGGAGAGGTGTAACCTCTTTGGGGTTCCTCGTGTCAAGAACCTGTGCCTGATGGTTGTCACTGTGCCAGAAAGGCATCTCGAGGGTGGAGCTCCCTGATTCCTAGCATGACTCTAATGGACACATTTCCTCTTTGATTTATAGTTGAAATAATTAAGCCTTTCTCTGTAAAGGTGTAAATTTGCACTGAATTCTCACATTGGTGGCATTAAGACATTATCAATATTAATGAGATACTGGGGGAGAGGGTGTATAGAAAGGTTGACTGGGAATCTCATCACCTAGGGGAAATAATTTTGAAGGAAGTTGAAGTTTGAAGTGGTGATTAAGAAATTGTCTGAGGTTTTGATCCTTCAAAGAGGCATGAACATAAACTTTAAATCTGTGACATGTCACACCAAAGACAGTTCTGTGACTGCAAGTAGTGACATTGCTTTTATGTTAATAATCATCATACCTAAAGTTAGACTGGGAGGTATTTTAAGCTTGAGTATGCAGATTCCTTTTCTCCTGCAAAAAAACCAGATTTTCTATATTTTTGACCTGACAGAGCTAAGCCAGTTTTCAGAGGCTGTTGTACAGGAAAATATATTTTTACTCTTAACAGTTGATTAACAGTGAGTTCCCTGACCAGATGATGGTTGAGAGAAATACCATGTTTAAAGCACCCCTTTTGTCTTATTGCCTATCTGTGCAATATGAAGAAGACAAAAGAAATTTTAGTCCCCATTTAAAGGTCCCATCAGTTATATTTGCACTTCTACTTGTAAAGAAAATAAAATATCCCTGGTGAATGACTTGTTTGCAAAATAAAGAGGAGTGCATGAGAAGACCTGTTGCATTGCAGAGACGTCTCTGGAGAATGGGACACTACTGGGACCGGAGCACAAAATGGCATTTAAAAGCCACAGGAAGGAAGCCTCTATACTAAAGACTTAATTCAGAGTACAGTGCTCCTGTCCTTTTTACTCACTCAACCGAATTTATCACTATGACCCATAAAAGAGTTATCAGCACCTACAGGGCAAAGAGACCCTGGACTTCAGTTGGTGCTTATCCCAATTGCATGCTTAAGTGGAGGTCTGTAAAGGTGTGTCTCCTCTCTTGCTACTCACAAGGAAGCTGCCGGGATTTAGCTGCTTTGCTGCTTCATGAAGACTACCCAGTCAAGAGGGACATTATAGGTTCATGCCCTTATTTCAGCATTTTGGACACATCTCTGCAGAGAAGAGTGAAAAGGCTGTATTTCACAGATATGATATCATTCTCGTGAGCTATATTTCAGCATGAAGCACTATAAAACCTCTCCCATGACATCAGAGCTGTGAAATATAGCTGTCTTCAAGTGCAGAAAATTTCCCTGCAGGAATAATTGTTTCCTAGCAATTGGTCTTTGAAGGACTGATTCTTTAAAAGGCTGGCACAAATCCTGTCTAGGTAATGCTGGTCCACACAGCACTGCTCAGGGAACATTCCATGCAGGAGAAGAGGTATGGAGACCCACTGTAGGATTTGGCCGTAGGGGTAATGAAATGAGCACCTGGGGAGCCTGTCAGGTCATGATTTTCACTCCCTCATGCTTCAGCAATCCTCGCAGACTCCACTAATAGCAAAATAATAGGTTCACTCGTGTGCTGTGCTTCCTACCCCAGACTCTGCCTCTCCAATAAAGTGAGCCACGTGCACACAGCCAGAGCTACCATCTCATCCACCTTTTCACATCTGCACTCCAAGCACAGATCATGAAGGGTGTGCTGTTACATGGCCTCTTGCCAGGGCTGGCTGCCACTGCCCAGAGCACTAATCAACTCAACTGGGCAGGCCCCAACCTTCCTGCAAAGCAACTTGACAAGAAAAGGGAAGTCAAATTGCATGAGAAATAATCTCCTCTTTTGTACCACGCCAGGGAAGATGTCCACCACAACAGACTCCACACAGAGCTGGGGGTTAGAAGAGTGGATGTTGGCAGAGCCATAAAGGACAAGACCCTACACAGGTCAGAAGGGTACAGAAAAAGGTTGAGAGACTATAAACTGGGAGAGAGTTAAAGCCACCTCAGCTCTTTCTAGCTTGGTGCTTGAATCTGCTGTGTCCCTTTCTAGCAATCTGCACATTTATTTGCTGGTGCTCCATGAAACACACTGAAGACAGTAGTTGCATCCATACTATAAAGCACAGTCACACTGGCTTTTTCTGTTCCTCCTCTGTGAAGGTCTTACTGTAGTAAGCAGTGGATGTGTTCTTGCTGTTCTGTCTGTGCGTATGTGCGTGTGCGCGCACATTTACATCTATGTGTGTATACACCTAAGTGTCTGTGCCTATCTTGCAACACGCAAATCCTTACATAGACACAGTTCCCATGGTCTGCAGGACAGAGTTGTTTTTACCTACGGAAAGTTCACTGGCATTAGTGAGAGCTATCTAGAAACCTTCCCTCTTCTCCAGAGGAAACTATACTGATTTAAAATTAATTGTATTTTTTCCATTCTTCCTCTTAATGCTAGAAACCTGCCTCCTTCTCACCTAGATGTTACCGTTTTACAGTATTTTACCTTGTGAAACAGTAAAACAAAATTGTTTGAACAGCCCTCATCCATTTACCTGATATCCATCTAAAAGCTAAGTGGTATTTCTTAATAGAAAATTATTTACTAAGAGGAACTGTAAGAGACTTGAAGTTATTTTATACAATTTATTACTAATAACAATAACAACCAGAAGAGGGGCTAACCTGAGGCATTGTAAATGCTTTAACTCCATCAGTGTAGCTCAAAGGCTAAATTCTGACTGATTTGCACCTTTAAAAAAACTAAACACATGTAATATAGGGGAATAAAATGGCCTTTGATACAGAATATGATCCAAGTAGTGTTCTGTGAAATGCTTGCAAAATAAAACAAAATTAAATCCCTTTTGGGTTTGGTATAGTCATTCCAGACTGTCATTATACAATCTTTATTTACAAATCTTGAGAGATGTTGAGTTTTGAGCTGCTTCAGAATAATTTATTGGGTTTTGATCAGAATATTGAAAAAAAACCAAAAAAAACAAAAAACCAAGAAGTTTCCAAAGCAAAAGCAAATTAAAATTAATCAAATGATCCTTCTCTGAGAGTATGGAACTGTTTGAACTAAGCATTTAACAAAGTATTTATGAAAAATATATGTTGTGGAATGCTTCTGTCAACTAATTCTGATTTCTTCACATTATAAAATGTACCAAAGTTGTTCCTTAGGTATTTTGCTTGTCTGGCTACCCAAGACACATAGTATCATTTCTTCTTCCTGAACAGAAGCTTTCAACATTTTTAAAACAGAAGAATTATCTGCACTACACTGTGCTACAGCATGTATATTTTTTTCATGACAAAATCATGAAATCTTCAGAGATAGGGATCATTTTCATAGTTATTTTGTCAGTGAACAGATATTTAGTCTTAAGAATAGTACGAAGCAGGAGCAAGTAAGAATCCACAGGTAGATAGGAACTAGCTAAATGTTTTTATTTTTGTAAGTTATTAATGAAAGCATTATCAAAAAACTCAGTACAAAACTCTGGCAGTAGGTAATTGAGAAAACCAAAATGTCTGTTTAACTTCCTACACAGTAACAAAAAGGTCTGGTATGTGGGAGATATTGACAAATATGCACATTTATTACACTAGCTGTTTACTTGACCCTTCCTAAATTCAGTCAAAGGCAAAACTCCTTAAATGTGAGGGGAACATCATCAAGTTATCCAACTCCAGGCTCTTCAGCCCATAACTATAGCATCAGAATGCCTCCTGGGTTAACAGTGCACACTCCTGCTAACCCTTCTTCGATGCAATAAGGTAACCTCATCAAGATCCCCAGTCAGAAACTAATCAGTTACTTCCCAAAGTTCAGGCAGTAAAAAGAGGAATGACTGGTTTGCCTTAGTCAAGTAAATGGAGTTAAAGGGAAACCCCCCACCCCACAAACAGAAACATTTGGACTCCTTCCTCCTACTAAATATAGATTCACTCAGATTATTTGAAAGACCACTTGCAACTTTTTTAAACAGAAAAAGCCCAGCTTTTTAACTGGGCTGTTTCTGGTTCAAAAATCACTATTACTCTTCTAATTTTTGAACTTACTTGTTGTAGTGACAAATGTTAAGTACCTTTGAAAATGCTAAAAAAGCTGTTGTTTTTCTTTTCAGAGATCCTTTGAGACTGCAAAGACTATTTGAAGAAGGAAGACGGGATGAGATTGGATTCAGTGCAGTAAAGTAGGTTAGTTTGAGAACAAGACAAAGTCATTATTTAGACCTTCTTGTGTTGCCATCATGAGAACTTACCATTGCTTCTGGCTGCTGTTTTGGGCTGGTCAGCCCCACCAAAGTTTCTTAACTCCATTATCCAAAAGGACTAGTGGCTTTCCAGAAAAGGAAAAGGTTTTGGTATTGTCTGGAAACAGCAGGGGAGAATTCCATCGTTCCAAAAGGAGCTGGATGTGGAATCAGTTCTTTTTATTGGAGGAATACACAGGAACTGACTACCAATATGTTGGAAAGGTAAGATTCTTTCATATACATCTGTGTTTTGATTTTAGAAGCACTTGAAAGACAGAAATAGCAAGATAGTAAGAACAATGCCTGCAACAACTTTTAGTTTGCCTTCCTGTCTACTCAGCTTTTGCTGAGGAGTAATTCAGCAGAAAGGTTAGTACACTTCAGCTTCAAATTTTAATCAACAGGAAGATAGTTCCTCATTTAAACCAGCAAGTCCTATGGCAAATCATGCACATTTATGGTAAAGATTTTCCTTTTAATCTCTGTCTGGGAATAGTGCAGCTTGATTATAAGGTTATCTAGGCCAGATTTTTAGCTTTAAAATTTAATATGTGTTCTTCTTCATGCTCATTAATTTTGCTAGAGTCAAACTATATCAACCAGAAGAGGTTTTGATACGAGATATTTAGGATACAGAATATCCATACTTTGGCAAGAATTCTGTCTACCCAGCAAAAGACAACCATTTCCCTTTTTATTCCCCACTGCACACAACACTGCTGCAGCCACTCTCTGATGAGGTTTTGTGGTGGCACTGAGGACTCTGTGACATGACCTTAACACCACAAGCCATGCTATTACAAAGAGTTGAAGCACAGATTGCTTATATAAGTAGAAGCAACAGACATCTGATAATTTCTAGGCTTAAAGCATACTGACAGAAAAGGAATTGTAGAAAATAATAAAAAATTAATTAAAAAATAAAAATAAAAAATAACAGCTTAACTCTGAGAATACCCATCTCCCTGAGCTGCAGACCCCTTTGTGGGTAATGACCTTTATGTTCATTGTAGAGTTAATGTACCTGTGGTAAGTCTAGAGAGAGCCTATACTGCCCAAGGTACCATAGTCTATAGGAGTCTCTCTTGCAGAATGTAGAAATTATGTTATTGATGATGACATTCAAAGCAGAAACAACACAGCTTAGTTTTCCAAACTAAAATGGGATTGTGTTTGATCTCTCAACCCTCTTAGCAAAGGCTGCAGATCACAGTGGTTTGACATTTTATCTCCCTCTGCAAGCTTCTAAGGATTCCCATGAGAAATGATGGCTGCTTTTCTTGCCTGCCAATCATCTGTCACTCAAAGTTGGATGCGACGCTCCTTTCCTGCTAAATGGCTATAAGGCATGATTCAAATGAAGAGCTATTCAGCTGGTGTAATACTCGTAGAGCTCCAACCAGGATAATCAGCATTCATGAAGGGTACCATTGAGCTCAATCTACATGAAAAAGCCAAAGGCAGAGAGTCCTCAGAGAGAAGTAGAGAAGGAAGGTAAGAGGGTAAGAAAAAAAGCCAGAAGAGTAAGAGGGAAGAACTAGAAAGAGACAGGTGAAAGGAGAGGAAACTTTACAAAGAGGAATCAAGAAAGAGTAGGAGAAAGGGACATCAAATGAGGGTAGAGGATAGGAGCTGGGAGAAAAAGATTACCTAAAGAGAGCACAAATAGAAGCAGAAGATGAGAACAGTGAGGGTGAAAAACAAACCAACAGTTAGGAAATGTGAAGTCAAGAATAAAAAAAAATAAAACAAACTAAAAGGCAGCATTACTCTAGACACTTTCCTGTTTCACAGTCTGCTCAGGGTGGATTAGGGTAATGGGGATCTCTTTCTCCAAAGATAAAGTATGTGGTCCTGAGGTGAATCCTACAACCTGTAATTTTCACTATGAATTTTGACATTAAACCTGCTCTGCCTCAAGTCCCCCATTCTCTCCACTGCAGAATTAGAGTAGAAGCCATTGGCTTCTGATGGGGGAAGTGAATATTCCCGCAGGATGAATTTGCTGAGAGATAGTTAAAAAGCTGCCTGGTTGGACCACAAAACTGAGAAAGTTTGAGCTGAAGTCACTGAGAAAAAAAAAAAGTTATTTTTAAAACTTGTTCTTCTACCTATTGGTACTTTAATACACTGTTACAAAGCATAGAAACAACACATTTTATAAATGTCATTGATTCTGTGTTCCTGGTCTGCTCACAAGTGGCCTTTCACACGTCTTTCAAATGCCAGAACTACTTATACCCTTGTAACTTAACAATTAGCCAAAAGGCATGGAAGAGCAGCCATTTATTATTAAAGAAAGTTGAGTATTGGTGTGAGGATAAATGATAGAAACAGCCAAATGTCTCCAAATGGAGGTAACCAGGCAATTTAACTGAGCAATTAAACTTGATTGGTGTAGACAAATGAGGATAATGAACGTGTTTATGAAGCATATTTTTTCTCAGAGGACTAATTGTTAATCTTAAATATGAAGTGACAATGGTAAAAATATTCACTTACAGTCTTTTTATTATCTTATATCATAAATAAATGTGAACTGGAATATCTTATAAAACAAAGCAATATATGTATATAAAGGGGAATTGTGTTTATGTCTTACTGTTTAAGCTGTTGGATCTGGATCTTCTGGGGATATTTGTGTTTAGTGGTGAAACCTGGTGGGCATTAACATTATAATTATAAAAAAAAAATTCTGTATAAGCTACAGGAAAAAAAAATATGCAAGCTGGTTTTCCTTTTGTTTTCTCATTTGTTAACATCTCTTTAATTCAGATGTTTACATGAAAATTTGAGATCTAAGAAGTCTGTTGTGAAAGATTCTAACAGCATTATTTCTCCAAACTGCCCAAGTGACGGCTGTAAAATCCTGTAATTGTTTATGCTACAAAAACCACATTATAACAGTTTTACAGAGAAGGGGAAGAAAAGTGAAGGGGTATGCATTAAGGTTTCAGATAATAAAAAAGGCATCTGAAGACAGATCTCAAGGCAGTACTGAAGAGAATGCTGAAGCATCATCCAAGTCAGGGACCAGAGCACTACTGTGCTCCATACCACATATGTTCTATATCCAATGAAGCAAAATGCTTTCCCTCCTTTAATGAAATAATTGCCTAAACACATATGAAACAAAGTAGTGCTTGTTTGGTACCCATGGGTACTTCTGGCTATTAAAAAGTGCTCCCCAGGTTTGCATGCTACACACTTTACTGTCAGCCCAAATACACTGCTGTATCATACTGGACAAGAATATGCAGCGGCCAACAAGAAGCTCCCAGTGTTATCACTACAGCTTGATTGGATGCTGTGGCTCTGACGCTAGATCCGTAAATTTATTATCCACTTCTGGTAATCCTGAAATTAATTCCCATATTTTCATGGAATAAAGCTTTTTAAAAGGGGTAGAAATTCACACCTCCACCCTTGGTTAGTCTCAGACATAATAATATAAGGAATGTGCAGAAAATTTCTAGACTGGAATTATTCATTGCACTGCTGAATAACTTGTGAACTACAGCTATTCACTGAAGTGTGATTGATGGGCACAGTGACATTTTAACCTGAAGATATCTTTTTTTTTTTTTTTTCTGGTTCAGAAATTATGGCACTTGGCAGAGACTAAATCCTAAAATAAAATAAAATGATTACATAAGCATCAAAATAGATAAGTGC
The DNA here is from genome assembly GCA_024611175.1 of Megaceryle torquata. Lineage (NCBI taxonomy): Eukaryota > Metazoa > Chordata > Aves > Coraciiformes > Cerylidae > Megaceryle > Megaceryle torquata. The sequence continues at coordinate 65,215 of JANIJG010017332.1, forward strand.
CCAGCACTACCACCTAGCCAAAATCTGCAACATTTGAGTTGAATTTTAAAAGAGATATAGTTGTACCTGTGGCTGTTTAGTACAGTTTTAGAGGACTGAGGTGAATGCATCTCTAAATCACATGTAAACAATGAAGTGGTATGGCAGTGTGGTAGTGCAGCTGTATATAGAAATACATGCTGTGTTCCCTAGAGGTCTTCAGCTATTCCTGGACAAAAGACTGAAAAAAATATCTGCCCTGTTCCAAGATTATGCCCAGAGGTATAGTTACCATTTGTATGCACTTGATGGCTTTGCAAGGCTGTCCCACTGGCTACATAAAATCCGTGTATTGTTGTACATCATTGAGTGGTCTAGTTAGAACACAAACCTACAAATCATTGTTATGTAAAGAGATAGGATGCCTCTTCTTTTTAGACTAAAGAAAGATCTGAACGAGTCTTAAATCTTACTCATTAACCCAGAAACAGCTTCTGGCAGTCTGCAGTGGGAAGCAGCAACTTGCTTTCCTGATAACAACTATGGAACTAAAAGGAAATTTCTAGACATACTTTTAATTTTTGCTGTGTCCTGTTGATGTTCATATAGTTCAAGCAGGATGCTTGCCTGCAAGCTATCTGATGTTACTACCTGTACAACCTATCATAAGCAATCATCCTCTGCTGACAACTCCATTTTTCAAGGAAGATAAAGTCAAAGTCCTGCAGCTCTGTGCCTTGGCAAAGCAGAAAGGATACTGCGTTACTGTAGGCAAAACCAGAATCCTTTTATTTGGTGTTGAAAGAATCTCTGGGAAAGATAAATTCCCCTCTGTCAGAAATGCTTTAAGGTACTGTTGATCCTGCTTTGGAGGAAGAGGGGATGAACAAAGAGAACAGGAAAGGGTTTTTTTCCAGTATATCCATAGAAAAAGGAATACTAGGGATAATGTGGGCCCGCTGATGAATGAGGTTGGAGCCCTACTGGCAGAAGACACAGAGAAGGTGGAGTTACTGAATGCCTTTTTTCCTTTGGTGTTAACTGCTAACACCAGCTCTCATGAATCCCAGATGCTGGAGGTAAGAGAAAAGGTCCGGAGAGAGGAACACTTTCCTTGGTAGTGGAGGACCAGGTTAGAGACCACTTAGCCAAACTGAATACCCACAGATCCATGGGCCCTGATGGGATGCACCCACAAGTGCTGAGAGAGCTGGCAGATGTTATTGCTGTGCCACTCTCCATCATCTTTGAGAGGTCATGGAGAACAGGCAAGGTGCCTGAGGACTGGAGGAAGTCCAGTGTCACTCCAGTCTTTAAAAAGGGCAAAAAGGATGGGTGCAAGGAAGATGGAGCTGGACTCTTTTCAGGGGGAAATGGGCACAAGATGGAACACATGAGGTTCCATCTAAATAGGAGGAAAAAATTCTTTACTGTGAGGCTGACGAAGCACTGGAACAAGCTGCCCAGGGAGGTTGTGGAGTCTCTGGAGACATTCAAAACCTGCCTGGATGCAATCCTGCCTAAGGTGCTCTACACAAACCTGCTTGGGGGGGGATGGACTAGATGATATCTAAAGGTCCCTTCCAACTCCAGTGATTCTGTAATTCTGTAAACTAAACGGTATCACAATATAGTTTCAGCCCTGGTTTTCTTCCTTTTGCCTAATCTTACTTCTGAAGGCAAGCAGAGACATTCTGTGCAGTATATTTCACCAGAAGCAAATAAAAAAACCAACCAAACAAACAAACAAAAGACAGGTAGAAGCTCTCCAAACCATCAAAAGTAGTGGGACTAAGTGACACACTGAAACAAAAATATCTGTCTCTGAGCACACAGAAGGGGCTATTTAAACAAGGAAAATTACTGTCATGTAATCCAGTCTGTGCATTTTCAGCATTTGAAGCAGTAATGGCTCACATTATTCCAGTGGTTAAAAGGTACCGTATCTTAATTGGATGTCATAACCAGCAAAAAGAAACCTTCGCTTTCTCTCGCATCTTTAGTATGCTGTCGTCCTGTACTTATCATCTAAACCTACGGTCCCCAAAATAAGCAAGCTGTGAAAAGTCAAACTAAAATGACTCTTACCATTTGCACTTTTAACATTCTTTCTACAATTCTATTGGCAAACACTTGCTCAGTAGGTTTTCTTTACCTTCTAACTTGCACTATGCTATCCACCTGATGCCTTCAGTTTCCTATTCCAAACAGAGTGACTCTGTTATATTTATGAGGCCTAAAATTCAAAGTGTCCACTTGTAACTTCTAATTATTCAGGGAGTCTACTCAAAAAAAAAGGACTTTTTTTTTTTTTTTTATGCTCAGAATATCCTTTCTCAAATTCTAGATTCTGCACTCTGTTTCCAGAAGAAATGTCAGCCCAAGAGTCAGACTTTAAGTCTCTGACTGATCTCTCACACCTGAACAATTTCTGGGCTTGAAATGGCTCACAGCAAAACTGTAGACAGCTATCATTCATCCCTAGGTTGCACCAGTCAATCTGAGGTACTCCATGGGTTGCAGCACTGCCCAGTGTACACAAGGCTCTGGGCTAGACCTCTATCCCTGGCAAGTCCTCAGCAGTCTTCCTCCACAGCTAAATGTGCACATGAAATTTGACTTTATGCTGTGCCCCTCAGAGGACCTCCACACCTTTTACCATGCAGAAGGAGGAGGACTGAAGTTTTGCATCTTTCCAAATTTAGGCTCCCTCAAGCACACCATCTGTGTAAGGGTGCTGTGGTCCTCAGGGAGCCCTAATGTCTGTCTGCACCACTCTCTGCAGAGGAACTTCTCTCTTAGCAGGGCACAGGGCTTTTGTGAGCCATTTATGGCACTCCTGCCCTTACTCCTGACAAGAAAGTCACAGGGTCCTTTATGTGTACCAGTATTAATTAATTGCAATGCTATTTTTAACACTGGTGAAAAAAGCATTAAGATCAGCCTTGTACACATGAGGGAACTGATGTATGGGGAGGTTAAATGACCATATGCACAGCTAAAAGGTAGAAATTTCTGAACTGAGATTTTTAAAATAAATAAATTAATCTGAGTTCTTAGCCCATTTTCCCCCTCACATTTAAACCATAAGGTCACCTCCTACTTGTCATTCTCTTAAAAGGTAGAACAAATGCTGTGGCACATCTGTACTTCCTTTATTCCTCTTTCATCATTCATATTTTATGTTCCACCACTTGACTTTCCCAAGTGCCCTTCACTCCTATATTGAATTGCACACACATACACAGACTTGTCTTATATTCCTCTTTGAAAGATTTACTGGTGCTGATAGACATTCTCTGCACTGTCAGTCTCCCTGGAATAGAGATAACTCTGAAATGAGGGAGGTTAGAGGCCCAGGATGACAATCTAGAAACAGCTTGCTGATTTTTAGCCATCACATGGAGGCTAAGAAAGAAGATAATGAGAAATGGGTGGGATGAGCAAGAATGTTCTTCAGGAAATGAAAAGCTGGGAAATATAGCATGGTTAATGTTGATGATCATCATAATTGTGAATCTGCTTGGCATCATCCTTGCATCCAAATACATTACATAATATAAGAGCCTTACAACCATCTGTTTCAAACATACCACATTTCCTACATTATGGCACACGATGGTACTCATAGTGTAATGGTACAAAACCTCCCTCCCTTCTTCCCATTCACCCAGAGAAGCAAGCAAATCCTGGTACCCTCAAGCCAATGTTTCTGTTAATTCTTACTTTTCATTTTTTTGTGCCCTGAACTAAACAATCCTGTTTTCTATACACTAATAACCCACTCATACCAGTACTTGCAGTTCGGGCCACATATTTTCACAGATCATGTCCTACTCTTGTTAGCAATCTGCATGTCTTCCTGAATTGTGTGCCCCTAGACTTCCAGCTATAAAAAACATTAATCTTCCTCCCTGAAGAGAGACAACAGGTGAATTTTATGGTTTATTTTGAGTTACTTAGATAACTGGTCTTTGGAGCTGTGATTATAATTTTCTTATTTGTTTGTGTAGCACAGTAAAGTCCTCACTATAAAGATGCAATATCATGAGCAGAACTTGCAGACTAGCAATGGCTAAGAAAAAAACCCTCCTTCAGGCTCAAGGCAAAGAACCATTGTTACTCCACCATTTGTTGTTTGCAGTTGGCTTTCTAAAAAAATTAAACCATAAAGCTTAGAGATATCCCTTTATTAAATGAAACTCATATTTTCTGTGTCTCCCTTTTCTTTTGCTGCTGTTTTTCCCACTGGTGAGCATAGGTTCACAGTGGGGCAGCAGCAGATTGAGAGCTGTGTCCAGTCAGTGTAACATTTCAAAATACAAACTGAAAATGTGTTGTGATGTGAATACCTACTGTTGATCCGTATGCGCTAATGCAGACTGTGGTTTGCTTTCACCATTAATGGGGTGAAACAAACCTCAGCATGCACTTGCAAGTACTTCAGGATTCAGTGAAGCTTGTAGTTATGAAAGTCTGAGATGGCAGAAGAAGAAAAAGGAAGAATCACCCTCTGAGAGGAAAGGAGAAAAGGAAAATAACAATCCTTTCTCTCTTCTAATTTTGCTAAAAAAAACCCCACAGAACAACAAAGATTGTAAAGAAAGAAAACACTGAGTGAACTGGCAGTTAAAAACATACATTAAAGGAGAAGGGAAGAACACATCAGCGCATGTTTATGCTAGAAATACCATTTCCACTGTTTTCAGAGTTGTTTACTTTGGATATGTATCAATCAATGAAGACTGCAGTCCTTCTATCTCCACCTTGCATATGTACAGAGCAAGGCTCCAGAAAAGCTCATCTGGAATGGTCTCTCTCTATAGGAAAATCACCTATCTGGCACTACTCCTTGTCTCTTTGTGCAACATCAAGCAGTATTTCACCAGTAGATGTCTACTGAAACAAAGAATGTTTTAGTGTCCCACACGGGTTCACATAATGATCATTCTGTCATCTTTAGCTTATTTGTTGGCTTTACCCTTCTTGGAAAGCAAAATCAAGTTAAGTCATTTGTATAACTACTGTGTTCACCATTATGTTATCATTAATGGAAGGTTAAGTTCTCCCCGAAAGACAGAACCAAACAGTGTAACTGTACCCTTTGGCTGTATGGCATGCTTCCTCCTACCTAGAAGTCCTTGCAATCAAGATGATTGGGACATTGGCAGAGGATTTAAAGGGCATGAAAACAGAGGTTTCAGAGCATTCAGAGTTTCTTTCCATTCCATTCCATGCTCTTTCTGTGTTTTTACACATTTCAGGTCAGTTGCTTAAAGCAGAGTTAATGCTGCTTACAACTGCTAAAATTCCTTACAGAATGTCCTGTACACACAGGGAATATTAACTGCCAAGGGGGTTGCAGGCAAAGGGTTAATGCCCTGTGGATGCAAACCCTTACATCTTGCATGGTGATTGTAAACTGATGTGAGCTTAAGCTTCATGCTACTTCCAAGTAACAAAGCCTGTCAGGATCTTCAACATTAACCTGATAAACCCACCTCATACAAATATCTATTATTTTACCTACAGAAAATATTTTATGAAAAATTATTTTTTACATTATTTAGACCGATAGGATCACACCACTTATATGTGCTTCAGAGAGAATTCTTTTCTTTCATGAATACTGGATATGATCTAATTGGGAGAGCACAGACAGGAATATTCTCACCAAAATAATTCCAGGTTTTCTAGTCAAAATGAACCAGCATTCCTAGATAGGCATTGCTGAATCTTAAATTATTACCTGAAGCCTAGGGCTGTATATCACTCCTGCCAGATAGAATCACAGAATAATTAAAAGTGGAAGAAACAGATAGCACTAGAGGCTATCTGGTCTAACACCCTCCTCAAAGAAGGTCTTATTAGCACAGGTTGCTCAAGGAAGTGTCTGGTCAAGTTTTGTGTATTTCCACTGATGGAGATTCCACAATTTCTCTGGGTGCTTCTCTCAGTGCTTAAATATTTCCCCTTTTTCTTTTCCCTCCTAATATCTAACTAGAATTTCACTCACTGCAGCTTGTGTCTATTGCCTCTTATACTATGACTGCCTTCCTGAGCACTGACTTCTCTACACCCTCCCATTAGGTAACCATAAACAACAAAAAGCCTTCACTTCTTATTTCTAAACAAAATCATTTCTCTCTCCTCTCCTCACACATTATATACTCTAGCCTCCCTAATGCTCCTGGCGACCCTTCTGTAAACTCACTGCAACATGTTAATGGCTTTCTTGTACAAAGGAGGGACAAAACCAGATGCAGTACTCCAGTTATATTCTCACTAACCCTGAATGGAGGAGAATGATCAGGGCCCTCAGTCAGCAGGCTATACTTTTGCTAAAACAAACCAGTTGGCTTTCTTGTCAGCAAGGACACACTGCTAGTTAATGTTTAATTTCTTGTCTACTGAAATGCCCACATGCTTCACTGCAAAGCTGTTTTGTGTCCAGCCTGTACTACTGCAAGGGATTCTTTCAGCATAGATGCAGGACTTCACATTTGTTTGTGCTGAACTTCATGAGGTCTCCATCAGTCCATTTCTCCAGGCTGTTGAGGTCCCTCCAGATAGCAGCTCTACCTTTTCAATATTGAGACAGCAACATCCAACTGACCTCCATTTTTTTTATGATTTCCAAAGCTGCTGAGGATGCAACTCCATCATTTGAGTCATTAAGCAACACTGACCCCCAGTATCAACCCAACACTGACCCCCCGTATCAATCCCTGAGGAACATCACTAGTAATCAGCCACCAGTCAGACTTCATACAACAAATCACAACCCTCTGAGCTTGGCTATTCAGCCAATTTTCACACACTTTATTGGACAGTTTTCTATCCCATATCTCACTCATTTGTCTGTCACGGTTCTATGGAAGACAGTATCAAAGGCCTTGTTAAATTCATGCAGTATCCTCTTCTTTCTACTTGTCCACAGTGCCATCCGTGCCATTATGGGAGGTAATCAGGTTAGTTAAGCGTGAATTTCCACTACTGAGTCCATGTTGATTGTTCCAAATCACCGTGGTTTTCCTCCTGTACCTGGATTTAGCTTCCAAGTGGAAGTTGCTTTATATCATTCCCTGGTCTCTATTTTCCACATTCTTCTTCTTGCCCTTCTTTAGAATAGATGTGACTTTCCCTATTTTCAGAATTTAAGAACCTTCCCCAATGACTAGGACTTTTCAGACATTATAGAAATATTTCATCATCATCCTTAGATGCATCTAGTGTTGCCCTACAGAAATGAGTTTGTCCAATTTAGAATCATAGAATGGTTTGGGTTGGAAGGGACCTTTTAAGATCATCTAATCAACCCCCCCCTGCAGTAAGCAGGGGCATCTTCAACTAAATCTGGTTGCTCAGAGCCACATCCAACCTGACCTTGAATGTTCCCAGGAATGGAGCTTCTACCACCTCTCTGGGCAACCTATGCTAGTGTTTTACCACCCTCATTGTCAAAAATTTCTTCTTTTTATCTACTCTAAGTCTAGTCTCTTTTAGTTTAAAAACATTACCCTCTTGCCCTGTAGCAACAGGCCCTGCCTTGTTAATAAGACTCCTTTAAGTACTGCAAGGTTGCAATAAGGTCACCTTCCTAGGAGAGGTGTTCCAGTTCCCTGATCATATTCATGGCCCTCCTCTGGACTTGCTTCAACAGGTCAATGTCTTTCCTACACTGGGGTCTGCAGAGCTTGGGCACAGTACTCCAGGTGGGATCTCACGAGAGTGGAGTAGAAGGGGAGAATCACCTCTCTTGACCTGCTGGCTACACTTCTTTTGATGTGGCCCAGGATGCAGTTGGGTTTCTGGGCTGCAAGCACACATTGTTGGCTCATACTCAGTTTTTTCTCCACCAGTACCCCCAACTCCTCTCTGCAGGGCTGCTCTCAATCTCTTCATCCTCTAGCCTGTATTGATACTGGGGATTGTCCCAGCTGAGGTGCAGGACTTTGCACTTGACCTTATTGAACCTCATGAGGTTCACACAGACCCACTTCTCAAGCTTGTCCAGGTCCCTTTGGATGACCTCCCGTCCTTCAAGTGTGTCAACCACACTACTCAATTTGGTGTCATCTGCAAACTTGCTGTCAGTGTGCTCAATCCCACTGTCTATGCTACTGATTAAGATATTAATTAGCACTGGTCCCCTGAGGAACATCACTTGTTACCAGTCTCCATCTGGACATAAAGCCATTGACCACTACCCTCCAGATGTGACCATCCAACCAATTCCTCATCCACCAAACAGTCTGCACATAAATCCAATCCCTGTATCTCCAACAGAGAGACAAGAATGTCCTGGGGCATTGTGTCAAAGGCCTTACAGAAGTCGAGATAGATGACATCCATAGCTCTTCCCTTATCCACTGATGTAGTTCTTCCATCATAGAAGGCCTTAAAAGGCTCCTAATGTGTTGTTTCTCATCTGCTGCAGATGATGTTTCACTCCACCAGGATTTTCTGCTAGGCTCAAGGATCTTTGAGGCCTGTGGGAAAATTGCACTTTCACATCCCTAAGCAGTTCTTTTTTATTTATGAGTAATGGGTCCAACATAATGCATCCTTTGGTCAACTCATCAATCACCCGAGTCAAGAAATTGTTTTATGACATTTTGCAGAAACCTGAGTTGCTTGCACACAGACATACTGCCCTCCCAGTAAACATCAGAATGATTAAAGTCCCGCAGGAATACTATGGCCTGCAATCAGAGTTTCCTCCATCTGTCTAAAGAAGGCTTCCTCTACTTCATCTCTCTGAGCAGGCAGTCTGTAGCAGGTGCCTACTGTGATGTCTTGTGTTGGTCTGTCCTCTTAACCACAAGCTCTTCACTGATTTGTCACTTGTTCCAAAGCAAAGCTCCATCTACCTGAGCTGGTCTTTTCCTAATCCACCTCCTTGCTTTCCTGGCCTGGCCTTTCTAAAGCACTGCATCCTTCTGTTGCTGCTTTCAAGCCATGTGAGCTGTCCCTTCACATCCTGACTAATGCACTTTGAGGAATAATTATTTGAAAGGAGAATCTACCCAATGGCAGCCTTGGCTAAGGTTTCCCATAAACATATTCCTAATTGAGTTGCCTGCATCAAGAGGGTCCTGTTGAGATTTAAATGTGAAGCTTTTAGATTGTACCTGCTGTCACACACAAATCCTTAATTATCTAAACAGCCATGACACAAACTTTTGTTTAGAAGAAAAGTTGAGGAACATGACAGCATGGAGATATTTTTTTCTTTCCCCAGCTTCTGAACTGTAGAACTAGATGATCCAGGCATGCAGATAAAGACTCAACTAGACTTGTAGATATTAATTAATTTCCTTCTTGTTAAGTCTCCATTTAAATTTGAATATGAGATCTCATTTGTTTTAGTGTTTCTTTATGTCCTCCCTTCTCCATCCCTCTACTTTCCTTTCTGCCACACACACTTTTATATAGCATATAAAATTCATACACATATTGCAGGGTTTTATTGTCAGCATCAAGTACTCAGAATATCAAAGGGTCACCTTCGTCGGTAAGCAAAGGATGAGCATTTGCTTTCAAGTGCATCCATCAGGGACTAGTCAGAAGCTGTTACTTGCTGAAGAAGCCTGATGTTTTATTCAACTGTATCCCAGTAAAAACATTTCATAGAATCATAGAATCATTAGGGTTGGAAAGGACCTCTAGGATCATCAAGTCCAATCTTCATCCTAACATCTCTCTATCCATTAGACTATAGCCTCAAGTGCTATGTCTACTCGTTTTTTAAATACCTCCAGGGATGATGACTCCACTTCCTCCCTGAGCAGCCTGTTCCAGTGCCTAACCACTCTCTCAGTGAAGAATTTCTTCCTAATATCCAATCTAAACCTTCCCTGATGCAACTTGAGGCCATTTCCTCTTGTTTTATCATTAGTAATTTGGGAGAAGAGACCAACACCAGCCTCACT
>JANIJG010017332.1:94661-113079 GCA_024611175.1 Megaceryle torquata
TTTCTCTCTTTTCCTTCATTTTTTTTTGCTTCGTCTAACCCCTGCTCTGTGTGTGATGTGTGTGTATCACAGTGTCAATGTGTGTCAAAGTCAAAAGCATCTGTTAGAGAAAATAATTGCAGATAATATCAGACAAATCAGCAAGCTTTGGCAGTTAAGTCACTGGGAAAGTTATTGGAAGCAACTTGTCATTTAAGTTCAAAGTCTGCTCATAGCTGTGGGCAAAGTGTTTCCATTTAAATTAGAGCAACTTAAGAGAAAATATAACACTTTGCCTTCAATGAGTTAATTATACATTCATGGACATAAGTGTCTTCAATATATAAGCCAAAGATACAGCTTCATAATGCCAACATTCCTCAAATAGATTTTTTTTTCAGAAAAGAATTCAATGTAGCACACCATTAATAGGCATTTGGGCTGCATTTGGTTTTAGTGTTACTAAGCTGCATTGGCTTCTGCCAGTTCCTAATATTTGTCCTTCAACCTCTAGACTTTTTTCATATACAATTTTGATGTGGCCAACAGAGACCCTGATAATGTCTAGAAAGGGACATACGTCGCTAAAGATGCATGTTTGTAGGATAAAAAAATTGTCCATCCTTCATAAAATAAAATAGATAGAAAAGTAAGTTACTTTTATGCACATGAAAGTATGGCAGAAGCTGAAGGCTGTTGCCCCAGGAAGGCCTGAAGACACAGTGACTTGCTAACTCATCTGCAGATGTCCAGCATAGACAGTGGGCTGAGAAATGGTGTCCAAAGTACCATGAACCTGACTGACAAAATTTCCTTCTCTGTCTGCTGTAGGCACATACCAATTCAGAGCTCCTGAGTCTATGCCACCTGACTCACCAGTTGGCAGGATAAAAGCTTATGATGCTGATGTGGATGAAAATGCAGAGATTGAATACAGCATTACTGAGGGGGATGGATATGACATGTTTGGAATTACCACAGACAAGGACACACAGGAAGGAATTATAACTGTCAAAAAGGTACACATCTTAGTGCACTTTATCCCAGCCTCTGAAATACAAGTCAAAACTTAGCACATAATTGGTTTTGATTTTTAGTGCAACGCCTTGTTAGTTAAATTCAATGGTATCTATTAGGAATCTCTACATTACCTATTTAGTTTCTTTTATACAAGCAATTAGGGTGCTTCCTTTGCTAAAGCAATGCACACTGAAGGACCTGAGAGAGTAAATAACCTAGACAGTGGGATGGGACTGAGAAAAAATTCTAGTCTGAACATATCAACAGAATAACTCAAGGAGTCACCACCATCCAACTGTGATTTTCTCCCTATGATGCTTACAGGATTTCCTCACTTACTAGAATGTGCTAAGACCACAGAAATAATCAGTATCACGTTACCTACTTTGCACTATCAGAAGGTGTTGAACTGTGTAGCTATAATGTATTAAAATTTCTTTTGACTCACAATTTGTAAAGATTAGATTAATAAATCCATCAACATGCTTTTGCTCTAGGAAAAAAAAATTTAAAAAAATCAGTGCCTTGATGGATCACAGTGGCATCATCTACTAGGTTGCACATTGGCTGTCAGAAAAGGTTTGAGAAATATTGTTTACAGTGGGTTATCAGGCAAGCCTGATAAGGTTACAGATATCATCCTCCATCAGTTCAAGTTCAGTCATCACTAAATAGACATTGTGTAGATTTTCCAAACATGCACTTGCTTGTTGATATCAGTACGACACCTGTCATTGCTTGTTTTTTAGGAGATGCCTTCCAGGGCTGATTGTGATATAAGTCTAACTCTGTTTGCATTTCTGTCTATTGCTGACAGAACTGTGAATTTTCTACAGCGTAATGGAAAAACGGGGTGACTACTCTCTACCCAAGTTTCTATAAGTACTATAACAAAGAGTCACTAAATGCCACTTCTTCATACTTAGAGTGTGATAGAGTCATAGCCTATCATAAAATGTTTTCCTTGATGGGTGGTCCTGCATGTGCAGACACTAGATGCCACAGTGTTTTGTTTCAATGGTGGAATGCCAATATTTAAGCAAGTAGCTCCTGGAAAATCTTCCCCACTTCAGTCTGTCGTACTCAGTGGTGAGGAATAGACAATAAAAAATCAAAATGCCAAAAATGACAGAATAAGAAGCATTAAGAGTTAAGGTTATTTGAGAAGGAAAGCTTAATTGGCATTTAGAAGTTACAGGCATAGAATTCCCTGAAAAAGTGTGGGGTTTTTTCTGTAATGTATCGTCAGTGGCATAGAGCCCTGCCTTTCTCCTTTCTGCTGGCACTTTAATTCCAGTTCGGCCTCTCGAAGACATCCCCCCATTCATCTGGCTTGCCTGGCTGCAAGCCAAAGCAATCCCCACAGACCTCTCAAACTTTCTTTTTTTTTTTCTCTTCCCAGACATTGGATTTTGAAACTAAAAACCTGTACATTCTGAAAGTGGAAGCTACCAATACTCATGTGGACCCTCGATTCCTCTACCTGGGGCCATTCAAGGACTCAGCTACAGTCAGAATTCAGGTAGAGGATGTAGATGAACCCCCTGTGTTCAGCAGACCAGCATACATAATGGAAGTGAAAGAAGATGTTCCAATAAACAGTGTAATAGGAACAGTAATTGCTCAGGATCCAGATGCTGCCAAGAACCCTGTCAAGTAAGCATAGACTATTTCCACTTGTGCATGTATTTTTTACAGCTTTAATTTTGTTTTTTTCACATCAGCATACAAAAAATAAAAAATTTTAAAAAAAATTGTAACAATGAAATTGGTCAGGTATGGAGTAATGTAGATGGTAAATGATCTCTCACAGTTAAGCCTATCTAGGTACATGTGATTGTGTTTGCATGGCCCTTGCATCTTGAATTATGTCCTATCCTCTTCAGGAACTAATATTTGTGGTTATTTTTACTATGAAAGAATTCACTGCAAAAAAAGAGCACTAAGAAGATGTTAGCATTCTCCTTCCTTCAACATTTTCCAGTGCACTGCAGTGCATCCTCTTGTCTATGTGACAGAGGGATGATTAAGTAGCCCTTTCTTCTCCCATCTGACCAGACCTGCTTAAAAGATGTTTTATTTACCTTCTGTAAACTGCAAGTGCAAATGCCTTAAAAGCAGCTAATATATGCATGCAGACTCTGACTGCACTTGTATCAGTGTAAGGTCAGTAAGATAAGAATCAGTCCCATGGACTTCATAAATTGCATTTGCCATGAATCAATAGTCTTAGAGAAGTGGAGAAAATATTAAGATTGGAGTAACTAAACCTAGACCTTCATTTTTTGTAAATTAGCAGGTACATTGTTTCAGTACATTTGAAAACATAATGGAGTACCTAAGTCATACTGGATATAGTATAAAACCCCCACTTTTAAATAGTTGTGTGCTTTATTTAAAGTTCATTGCTAGCGTCAAGGCATTAAGTAGAGGAAATGAAAAATACAGCAATATTAATTTTCAGCATGTCTTGGGTAGGGCACCTTGGAGATGCACTATCAGTCTTTTAAGATCAAAATTAGATCCATGAAGGTTTAATAAAAATCCAGTTCATCTATACTTTGCACTTCTGCAAATAACTAACTTTCATAAAGATATCTTACAATGTTTTTGAGGCACAAGTAAATATTAAGCCCTCAGTTCATCTTGTGAGAGGAGTAAATATTCTAATCTTAATTTCCTAGATGAAGAAATTAATCTAAAAATTTTCTGGCAGAAACCATGTCTTCAGTTTACATGCAATGCCCGACACTTCAATTCTTATTCAAGACTCAGCCTTCCAATTTAAATTAAGGTTTGCTTTCATTTATATCATGACATGCAACAATTATATGGAGTTCTGAACTAGCAGAGCATAGTAACTTGAAGTGCAACATAATGTTTTGCTAACTTTGGTGAAACCCAAGGACAGAATGAACATCTATGTCACATCTTCATGCTAGCATGGCATGTCTGCATTCTAGCATGAAGATGAAAAACTGGTTGGGGTGACACCCAAACTGCTTTACAGCATTCATCTCAAACTGCTTTTTTATATCTAATGGCACTGGAGAGTGAAGTAAGTGCTTCCCTACTTCCCTCTGCTTCCCTGTGGTGGTAACTACAACCATTTGCATATCACACCAGCACTAGTTCCTAATTATAAGTGATTTACAGTGGATAGGGATTATGCTGTTCATTGTTGAATACTGCCTACTGGCTCTTTTCTACTAATTGAATCTGTGTGCTAAAACTTACCTATGTTTCAAAGGGCAGTTCTTTAATACAGTGTAAGTACTTTGCATATTAAAGCATCAGATTATTACTGAGCAAAATTTAGCAGAGATGTCAAAATTGATGCAATGCGGCACAAAACTTGTCTTCTTTATACTCTAATAGCATGCAAGAATCGAGATGAAAGGAGAGGAAGGAAAAATGAGAAAGAAGTAAAAGTAATAGAAATAAACACAGCAAGAAGAAACGTGAAAATCAGTGAGAGGGGAAGGAAATCAGCAGAGAGCAGTAGCTTGAGAGAAGTTAGCTTGCAATAAATGTAATTTTATGGTGCTAATATCTTGGGTATCTCTTAGAATTTAGGGGCATGGGTTGAGTCTGCATCTTTTTGACAGGGTGATTTTTTTTTTTTTTTTTTTGCCATCATGCAATAGAGATGCTAAATCCAATTTTCACTTGAGCTTCGTGGAAGATGCAATTAGACTGTATATATATATATATGACTTGTCACTTGCTTGTCAATTTTTCTTGACAGTTAAAAATAAAATCTTTAGACACTTGATATTACAATGAAAACCTCCTCTACTTGAGTGAAGATTTATCTTTTTAAACAAACTGAGCCCTAACTCTGTTAGATGAAAGCTCCTTTGATCTTCCATTAAAGGAAACCTTCACAATATCATTATGAAAATGCATTATGAAAAATTCACACACACGTCCCTTCCTGACCCACAAATCTTCCTGGCTTGTGATTATATTAAACAGCAAGCTGCTGAACATCAGAAGCCAATGAAGTAATACCAAATGCAAAGTAGGTGTCTGCCCTGGTTGTAAGATTGTATAATCCTTCATGACCTGTGTATTGCTAAAGCTACATTTCATCAGTCCAGCCCTTATAAATAAGCTTTGCTGTGACGTGACATTAAGAAAAGACAAAAATACACCAGTAGATGTTTGGCTATATTTGAATATGCATCCATGTGTACTGACATTAATGACTCCTGAGTATCACTCCTCTGTCCATCTGTGTTATAAAAAAAAAAGCACAAAGGGTTGTATTCTGTTCGTGTTTGATTTAAACAGAAATATTATGAACTGCTTCATACTGACAAAAAGTAATATTGCAACTGGCACGGATGTATTGTACATCAGATCTTTTAAAATGGCTAGTTGAGTTTTTTTGCTATAGCAACTCCTCAGAGGCATAATGAAGTTCATCAGTCACTGGAACTGTCTCCCTGCTGTGATTTGATTTACTAAAGTATCCCAGATGAAAATAATCTGCAAACAAATGTAAGGCTTAATTTTATTTGTGTATTTTACTGACAACATATTTCTGTGTGTTAGATTCTCTCTTTCACCCTCCCCTTCCTCCTGTTATATACAAAGAGAGACTGAAATCCACATAGATACCTTTTAATTTCCAAACTTGTCAATTCCTCAAAGTTTGAAAGGGATGAAGTCCTGAAATGTGGCAAATACACACCAGTAATTTCATTAAATAAATCTAAAAATCAGTTTGATGTTGTCTGCTTAATTCTTACTATGTTATGATCCATAAGTCAGATTCACCACTGATTCAACATAATTAACAGTCCTCGATCAAAAGAGACTGGATTATAACAACTGAGAAACAGATGTGACAGTCTGGCTTATTAAAAACATCCTTCTAGTCCACGGTTAATGATATAATTAGAATATACTTTAACTGCATTGACCTTGTACGTATTTTCTTTTGGATATGAAGAAATAAAATTAACTTTTCATCAAGAAGCTGTTCTCTGGTTGTTTGTTTTTTGGGTTGTTTTTTTTTTTGTGAGCTTAACTTTCCATTATCCAAATGACTGAATATACCTATGGTTTTACAGGGACTTCAAAATTTTTAATATCTTGAAGAAAAAGTCCAGTGTTACAGCTCTGTTAACCTCAGAAACTAAGTCCAGATCTTTTTGTTTTGTTTCATTTTAATTTCTTCCAGATACTGTACCATGGATTGAATTTGGGAAATCTTACAAAGTAAAGATAGTGATTACAATATGTCAAGACATTAAAATGTGCTAAGGCAGGAAGATATTTGAAGTCCATTCATGATACGAAGCATGAGGGAGAGCATAATTAGAAAAAAAATAACCCTAAACCAACCAACCAACCAAAAAAAACAACAAACAACTGATACCTAAAGCTAGTTGCTTACTTAAATATCTTGCTGAATAAGAGCCTGAAACATACTATTGCAGTTGATTGGAACAGCTAATCTGTGGAAAATTGTGATATTTCATTTCAAACAGGAACACAAAATCCAGATTTACTGCAAAATGGAAATACCAAAGTATTTCTGCCGAAAGATACAGAAACGAACTACAGAATATTAAAAAAAAATAATTGGACTTGCAAAATACCAACTTAATATCATATAAAAGCCTGAATGAATGAAAGTTAAAAAGAAATGTTTACCATATCAAATACTCACTTTGTCCAAATATAAAAGAGTCAGACTGTTTTGTATAAACTTGTTTCCATCAAACATTTCTGCTAAATCAACAAATTCATATCTACCATTTAGATTTGGACAAAACAACAGTGCGTACTGGAGCTGTCCAATCAGTCAGCACTGCGTGTTACGTACCTTCTCACATGCGCTTTTCAAGCTGATGTTAATGTTACAGTGCTGCATAAAGGAATTAGGTTAGTGACAGCGCAGCTGACTTTATGCAGCTGAAATTGACACACTGTTAGTCAAGTCACAGCAATGAATAAAAACTAAGTCAACTCCTGAAAAACTAGTAAGCTGTGCCTTTGTGAGTCCTACCAGAAAAACAGTTTAAGTTTTTTTTATGGGAGTACCTTTGAAACTCATTTGGTTGTTTCCATAGGAATTTAACATGGAAAAAAGAAAATTTATTTAGTGCAAATAATTAATACTTGATATACTTTTTAGGAAAGTAGGCTACACTAGAATTATTATTTTAGAATAAGATCAATCTAATATGCTGTGGACATTATGTGCCTTTTTTTTACTTGCAAAAAAGGAAAAAAAAATCAATTACAAGATAACTAGAGAGTTAGTTAATTTTAAACATTTGTCAGAATTATGTGTTTCAATGGGACTCTTCTATTCCCTTCTTCTTCCATGCAAGACCTTTCTCTGGAGTTAAGAGACACTGAACAGGTACTGGGAAATTTGTGCAGAATAAGGGACATGTCACACAGCTGCTCCCAGGGCAGAGCAGGGAAAAGAAATTTTACTTCACCCTCTGCATTCTCCTTAATTCTGCAGGGGCAGTAAACTCTGCCAGTCATTCTCCTGGCCCAGTTTTCATCTGACTGCACACCAACTCAGCCATATCTTTATCCTTGTCTGGACACAAGGGACAGCAATAGCTGCCTTGTCTCCATCGACATGACCTGCACAGAGACCAAGGGAGTATGATGGATTTCCTAAGGCTTAGTCCTGGATTGTACATCAGCAAACATTCAGGCTTGAAATAAGGGCAGAATAATGCAATTGCATTCTTGCTTTAGCAACATCAGAAACATATTTCTATAAAAACCTCTGTAATTTACACAAAAAAATTCTCTTCATATGTGATAAAACCAAGTCACAGAATTTGGATCAGGGTGGTAGCACCTCCCCCATGAACTGGAGAGTTCTGCTTTTAAAGCTGGGTTCAGTTCATCAGGAAAAGCAAGATCAGATTGAAAGTTTGAATACATATTTAGACTCTGAGCTACTCAAGAGCTTGTTAGCATTCATTTTCACATCTAGATACCATCAAGCAGAACTGAACATGGTAGTTGTCATACTTACAGCAAACCTTGACCTGATATGTACCTGATATGTATAATTAATCTGTTCCCTGCTGACTTAATTTTGGGGGGCAGTTTCTTTAAATGCTGGAAAGTGAAAGGCAGCAATGCAGCCCAGCTGTCATATTTGATATGAGAAATTATTCGGAACAGTTGATATAAAATCGTAAAAAGAGGGGTTTATAATGGGAAAGTCAACTCAGCCTTAAAATAAACTTCATCCCTTTCAGGCCACAGACTTCACATTTCTCACTAAAAAACAAAGCTTTGATGATTTCAGAGGTATGTAAATTCTGCAGTAATTCATTTATTCGGTGACAATGCTCCTCCTTCTAAATCAAATCACCGATGTGTCATTATCCAGTAGCTCAGAACGATCTCTTTGTGTGAATGTATAAAGACTGAAACCTGCTCCGAAAACAAAAGGCAACCCCATTTACTAGCTGTTTGATGTCTAGTCTTAGAAAATGGTTTAAGAACATAGAAATTAAAAGGAAAGCATTCTCCTAACCCATGTCTCTGCATTTGCAGGTACTCTGTAGATCGACACACTGATATGGACAGAATTTTCAACATCAATTCAGCAAATGGTTCGATATTTACTTCAAAACCCCTTGACCGGGAAACACTGCTATGGCACAACATTACCGTAATAGCAGCAGAGATCAGTAAGTCAAACCTAAATACCACTGCTGTCCCTGATGTAATGAATTTAGCCTTCCAGCTGAGCATGTGGAAAGCATGGCTGGACAGATGTCAGATTATATGGATAGTCCAGTCAATATTAATGAAGAAGCAGAAACTCTGCAAGAGGTGGTCTGCACTTTTGTGTATCCTAGGGATACCGTTCATGAAGAGGTATCTTAGCTGAGCAGGGAGGAAAGGTAATAATTCTGTGTTTTCTTATCAGTAATCACACAATCACAGACTCACTGAATGTTAGGGCTTGGAAGGGACCTCTGGAGATCATTCAGTCCAACCACCCCTGCCAGAGCAGGATCACCCAGGGCAGGCCACACAGGAACAGATCCAGACAGGTTTTGAAAGTATCCAGAGAAGGAGACTCCACAACCTCTCTGGGCAGCCTATTCCAGGTCTCCATCACCCTCATGGTAAAGAAGTTTTTCTTCATGTTGAGGTGGAACTGGGCACTACTGAAAAGTAGCCCTATGTTCTTGACACCCACCCTTCAGATATTCTTAAACATTGATAAGATCCCCTCTCAGCCTTCTCTTCTCCAGGCTAAACAGTCCCAGGTCCCTCAGCCTTTCCTTGTAAGAGAGATGTTCCAGTCCCTTAATAATGCTCGTAAACCTCTGTTGGACTTTCTTTAGTATTTCCCTGTCTCTCTTGAACTGGGGAGACCAGAACTGGACTCAGTACTCCAGATGTGGCTTTACCAGGACAGAATAGAGGGAGAAGAGAACCTCTGTTGACCTGCTGGTCACACTCTTCTTAATGCACCCAAATAGCCATTTTTAGCTTTGAACATGATTGGTGAATTCTGAAATTGTACTCAGCAAGCAAGATGGTTTAAACTCAAACTGCATGGCTGAACTCAGTCTGATCCGGACTGGGTATAGCACAGGCTGGATGTTTTTCCATTTTTAACTTCTTTCACATACTTTGAAATTCCGAACTATAGTTACAAATCAGTCAGTTTAGGATTGCTTACAGGAAGTAAACTTGTGATAGTACTAGTCATGTTGATTTTAAGAGCTGAAATGCCAGGGGTCTAGACAAGGATGTGTATGCTAGGTGGCCTTAATAGACAATCCTCCTTAATACATTAACTGTAAACATCCAACATGCTCAACTATGAGGGAAAGCAATTCTGCTTGTTTGCTTTTGTTTGTGCCTATGATTGTGAAGCATGGTGGAATGGTAGACAACTCCAATAATACAAACACCAGTTAGTTCTATGACCTTCACAAAATCTTTGTGCAACTCAGAGGTCATATGACTTTTTTTTTTTTAAATCACATTCTGAGACAATATAGGCTTATTTTCTTATGCTTCATGTACATATATATGGCTCAATCAGCTGCTGAACAGCATGAAGAGTGTAACTAAGGAGTACTTGACTCCAGCTTTCTTTAGGTCTTTTAAAACTGAAAACCAATATGAAACAATGCTATTGAGGCAAGCAGATGGGGTTATGTAAAAGAATAGTGGGGTGGGCTAGAACCTACAGGAATTATGTTTCTTAATAGTTTCTTCTCTATCTAAAAGTTGGTGCCTTTTAATGCTAGGTATGTGGTTTCAGCATACCAAACACTGCCTTCTGGCTGTTAGTCAGATGGTTGTGTTTCTATTGCATCTTTGAAGTGATCTAGGGTTAAAAGTAGTACATTATAGATTGAGTTCCTGGGTAGAGGAGGAGGGGAAAAATAACCCCCTAAAAAGGCAAGATCATTTAAGAAGCACACCTGCACTGATCCCAGTAGGGCGGAAATTATATACAGTATAGAAAATTGTATACTGTCTGAAAAGCATATATACTAGCATCTATATGAAATACTCATTTAGTACCTTGCTTCATCCCCAAAAGACAGACCTTCTACTGGGCCAAACACCCTCACAACTAAACCTTTAGTGTCACGACTCAACCTTTTGTGTCTGGCACAGGCTTCTCCATTAATTACCATTCTTCTTTGGTCTGAGTCCTTTCAGGCTGTAACAAGCTACTTCCCAGGCTCTGCTTCACTGAGCCTAGACCAAATTTGGCAGAACAGGGGTAAATGCCTTTCAAAGGAAATTTTCTTAGTTAAAATGAGGTTACTACTTAAACAAGCTTTGTTCTGATCTGGGCTACCTCACTAATTTAAGTCTCAAGAGACTAGACTGGAAAGAACCACTGCTTAATGTTCCTAGCTAAACCCAGTAATTTCTAGCAAGGCTAGCTAAAGTACCATTCCACTAAATTGCAGCTAATCACCGATTGCTCTTAGTGACATACCATACATCAACTCCAGGTATATTTTGATCAACTAATATAAAAGAAATACCTAGTCAAGTTATAGAAGGGATGTGCATTCAGATGGATCGGTGATCATTTTGATATGAAACAAGGATTAAAAAAAAAAAAAAAAGATAAATTTATAAAGAGAAACAGCTTTCAATGACGGCTGTTCTTGATTTGATTTTACGGTAGAAAAAAAAAAAAGGAAAATACAGAAGTTGTTTTGCCTTTAATTGTCTAGAACTGTCAGTAATTGTAGATAGCTTCATTTTTTTAATGTTCTTTTTCACCAAGATGAGCTGCAGATCTTCAGAAGCTTGGAGAATCATGCTGTGAATGTTGCAAGCAAATAGTTGGTCAAACACTGGGTCAGTATATCTGCCACAGTCAGAGGGCAAACTGGCAACACAACTCAGTACAAAGGGCTACTGATTCACAGCGGCAGAATTACAGCTGATTTACCAGAGAGTATTCTTGAAGTATTTTTAAATATCCTTTTCTTTACATTTAAGGGTAAATCAAACACTGGCAGGACTTTAAGGCTGGATTCAGAAAAAAACCCCAACTTTAACAGTTTGGCTGCTGGCTTAACAGAAAACATACCACTATAGAGACGGATAGATTTAAGCAGTTTGTTGAGTCTGTGGAGCTTTCTCTGGAGATGGAGCCCAGCAGTACTTAAAGGATAATGCAAACAAATTAACCTACATCAAGTAATTTGAGAAAATAATTTGAAAGATTATAAAAAAGACTTTAAAATAAATACATATATTTCAACTTCTGTTTCAATTAAATCAGTTAAAAGGCCAATGTGCATAAAGCATAGAGTTTTTATGAAGCTTCTATTTATTATAGTATCAGTTTAAATTGCAAGAATTTTCAGTACCTAGAAGTAAAATGAAAATAGGTAGGTCATAGTTCAAAAAGCAGGAAAGAAAACAGTTGTAATTCTTGAGAGAAAAAAAACCACATTTGCCAATATAACTGAATGTATTTGTTAGAAAGGTATGCTCCTTTAATGTAGTCTTGTCAATAGTCCTGCAACTTCAAATGATTACCTTTGATTTCTGCCTTTTATAAAAATTCAACATTTGTATTGATGTATTTTAGCACAGAATTCAGCCTATATTACCCATAAACCATCATTTTATACATCAAATTAATTTAGCCCAATGGTTCATATTAGAAAGTGCTTTATGCCTAAGGGAATCATACTAACTTCAGTGAGACTGTAGAGCTTTAAAGCAAAGTATTTTGTCCAAATGACCAAACTCTGTAATACAAATATACGGTGCCAATTTTGGAGAAGGCATTTTCAAATTTATAAAAGTATGGTGAATACAGTAATAGAACTTTCATTAAAGCTCAACAAGCTACTATAATGAATGCTTGTAAAAGCATACAGAGTCTTAGATCTGCTATATTTTATTGCACTATTTTTTTTCACTTGAATTATAGCTTAAAATGCATTAACAAACTATATTAACATGAGTAGGAAATTAATGTAGCAAAATTCAGTGTGAGACCTCATGAAAGAGAGAGAGAAGATATTTATTCTAAATTAAACTAATTTCAATTATTTTACCATATAGATTTAACTCTCAAATTCCCACATCCACACTCTCACAGGCACTGAGGTGGGTATAGCTGGGTGACCTGGCCTAGAGAATTTTTTTTTTGTGATAGGGAGCACAGAGGGCACAGATCAAGTCCTGGCACTGTCTCTTGGTTTCCTTTTGACTGGTGATGACAAATTGGTTTGGGGGCAGGCCTTCTACCTTTTAGGAGTTGATGATTCTTATGATGTGACTTTTTGTCTCACAATCTTGCCTGTTTCTCTATTCATTGATCTTAGGCAAGGTTGCTGCCTGTTGTCTGCCTTTATTTTGTGTATCTTCATGACTAAAGCCTGTCTCCCCTCAACAGGAAAAGGAATGGTCCAACAGGACCAATAGTCCAAAAAGAAAATGAATTGTCTATACAATGTTGACCAATAGTCCAAAAAGAAAATGAATTGTTTATACAATGTTGTGCATTTCCAAATCTTTTCATTTTTATCTAGAAAGATGACAGTATTTCCATCAGTATTTTATACCTAGGAATATTATAGTAAAATTCAATCTCTTGGCACTATACAGTCCTTATAGGGGTAAAAAACCCACGTTTACATATGGGGATCTGCAGATTCTATACAGTGCTTATGTGATACATTGTAGTGTTCACTCTAGAATATCAGCCAAATCAATTCACAACATATTAGATAATATCTGTGATCACAGCTGCAGTTACTATATATATAACAGAATGGTAATCATGGTAGCCTAAGAAACTGTGTCACAATATGTGTAGGGGACAGAATATTATATGAAACAGGTGGAGAAGGAAAAAAACCACTAACCTGCATCTTCATGACCTTTCAGTTTGCCTGTTTCAGAGTTAACGAAGGGAATATGTTCTAGAAGCTTTGTTGCCACCAATTTGTATTTATTAGGCCAATAAATAGGTTTCATTTAATTCCAGTGTTATATATATATATGTATATTACACATACATTCATAATCATACTTGGAGTGTTCAAAGGAGTTTGTAAATCCTGGACTCTTACCCTATCTTAACTGTATAGTTTACACAGAATCAGAATGATGATAACACAGCGTGATTTTGTGGAATTCATTGTGTATGTGTTTCATTCCCCAGAAAGCAATGGAATAAAAGTGGAGTGTGGTGAGTGAGGGGAAAAATGGCAGTGAGCCCTTAGATCTGTCCTTTATTTCTCCTGCACTGAGTCGATAGCTGGGCTAAATAAAATCTCTATTCTTTCTGGTTTTGTCATTTCAGACAATCCAAAACAAAGCAGCCGTGTTCCAGTGTTTATTAAAGTTTTGGATGTAAATGACAATGCTCCAGAGTTTGCCATGTTTTACGAGACCTTCGTCTGTGAAAATGCAAAGGCAGAACAGGTGTGTTATTAACAGGCTTGTATTAAGAAAATATTCCAAATTAGTTGAGTTTTCTTCTACTCTTGAATCACTTAATGAAGAGGTATACTTTGTATTGCATCAAACTGTCAGGTTTGCAAAATTAAACTAAACAATGGCTGTACACTATCTGATTACACTTAATACTCTTGCAGCTAATTTGACAGTATCTTTTAGGCAGTTGTTTTCTGTACTGCACCTTGTTACCCCTGATTCATTTTCACTCTGTGTTTCTCTGCTTTATTCAGGCACCTCCAGCATCTCCTTCAAAACCACTTTCACATCCATAACTGTTATAGGACCTGTCTGTGATATAAGTATTTCCTACCAGATAACTCTCACTCCACTAGTCTTGTTACTAAATGTTTTAAAGTAGTAGATAATTTGGAAGATTCAGCCAAACAATTCCTGTAACATGAGATTTGGATAGACAGCTTGGACTGTCTCACCTTTCATCTTTATCGCTTGTCACATGCAAACCTTTCCTACCTGTCTGGAGTGGCATCACCCCAAGCCTATTCTTGAATTCAACATGATTTTCCTGCCAAGTTTCAAATTTTTTATGTTACTGGCTGATTGCATGGGATAAAACAGCAGGGTGATCCTAAACAAATGGATCACTTTTCTCAAGCTCTCCACAGCAACATCAGCTACCTTAAAGCAGCATAAAAAAAAAAAAAAATAGACCTCAGTAAGATTGCTTTATAATCCTAGAGTACATAAATAAGCGTAACATCCACAAACTTTGAAGATTTTTTTTTCTTATTGTTTCAGCTGATACAAACATTAAGTGCTGTTGATAAAGATGACTCTTACAGTGGACATCAGTTTTCATTCTCCTTAGCTCCTGAGGCCGCCAGCAGCTCAAACTTTACACTACAGGACAACAGAGGTGAATTTCTAGGAAGACTTTTCTTTATTATCTCATGCTTGCTTTCAGTCTTCAAATGAAGATTTAATGCGTGCTTTGTGTTTCCAGACAACACAGCAGGGATTTTCACCCGAAAAAACAGATATAACCGGCATGAAATGAGTACCTACTTCTTGCCAGTGGTAATAACAGACAATGACTACCCTATCCAGAGCAGCACTGAAACAGTGACTATTCGAGTATGTGCTTGTGACCATCGAGGAAAGATGCTGTCCTGTAATGCAGAAGCCTTGGTTCATCCTACAGGTCTTAGCACTGGGGCTCTTATTGCCATTCTTCTCTGTATCATTATATTACTTGGTAAGTAGCTCAGAGGCATTTTGTTCCTTTCATGGTTATTTTGCATTGCTACACTTGATTATACTAAGGCTAGGACAGGAGCAAAGCAAAGGCATCCTTGTCTTATCCTGCATTTATTTTATTGTATTTCCTTCTCTGAGGGCTGCTAAAGATACAGTGTATAGAAATCCTATCTAATCTTAGTTATCTATCCCCTTGTTGGTATTGGAGGTAGACCAGACTAATCATCTTCTGCAGGTGTCTATCTCTTTCTGTTGACAATAGAAGGAGGCCAGGTGACTTAATTTTAAACAATTTAGTTCCCCTGTCTAAACTGGGGAAAAACAAGTCTTGGTGCTTCTGGTGGAAAAGGATGCTGAAATGGGATGACTGTTAAAGCGCTTTCTCAAAAGCTGCAGGGTCCTTCCTTTCAGGCACCTGTGAATATGAAGAGGCTGGATCCTGAGTGTGGATGATGTACAGATCTCTGGCTACAGCGTTTACAGGTGGCCAACATTTATTTTCTTATAAAAATAAGTGCATTTTGCAACATCTCTCACATTCCTCTCACTCAGGTTCCATCCCCCTTGTACAGCTAACAGAGATGATTGTAACGTGCCATTAGCCATAGACTATTCATCTGGGGAGAACCATACAATACAACACAGGCAGTTCTCAGGGTAATGTTATTAGTCACCTTTAGTATCTGGCCAGAAAAGAAGTAAGTCAGACCAATTTTATAGTAGTAGGGTCAAGCAGGGGAGTAAATGTTTCCTCAGTGATTCTACTTCTTGCTACCATACTCGTATCTTCCTTAAACATGCTCATCACCACTGCAGAATCATCCTGATCATAGAATCATAGAATATTTTGGATTGGAAGGGACATTTAAAGGTCATCTTGTCCAACCTCTCTGCATTAAGCAGGGACATCTTCAACTAGATCAGGTTGCTTAGAGCCCCATTGAACCTGAGCTTTAATGTTTCCAGGCATGAGGCTTCAACCACCTCTCTGGGCAACCTGCTGCAGTGTTTCACCACCCTTATTACTATTCTTCCCTACTAACAGAATTTCCATCTCCAGTGATGAGTCAAAGACCGTTTTGATTCTCAGACTTTAACAATATAGTCATGTTTTCACCAAATAAGCACTATCCTGTTTTCAGAGTAGACTCCCACAATAATAATCTTACCCTTAAATCACCATTAAATTCATTTTTTCAAAACACAGTATTGTTGCCTGTAAGGGCTGAGCTCACTTTACATCCAGTTCCTTACCAGAAAAAGAAATCTAATGCTGCAGATAGTCTTGAACTCGTTAGTACAACTGTGCTCATTAATATCAAACTGACATTAAACGATTTCCTGTTTTATGTCAATCGAAAATAATTGATTCTGTGTGCTAAGCAGCACTTTATGTCAATTACTGCTCACGCCACCATGCACCATAAGCAGATTTTCAATTAACTCAGCCATATAATTTTCTATTTTCAGGCTGGTTGCAGGGTTTGCATGTGCAGCCACAACCGAGTGAAAAACAATACTCTGGGCAGACCTGAACCACAACTTAAAGTTTAGCAGCAACAAAAAGTGCCTGTAAATTGCTAGGTTTATTTGCAGTTGGAGTAAGTCTAGCAGCTTATCAGGAGGCCTCAGGTATTGCTAAACATTGACATGCAAATAAAGGTGATGTATTTTAACATATAACTTCTAATGGGTTTTTCTGCCTGTAAATTCAGCACAAAATAAGAAAATCCAACTATCAGAGATGTGACATAATTACAAAGTCTCATCATTGCACGTTCTTTGTTAACACCATTTTTGTTGATGAGATACTTCAGCAACCCTTCAGTGTAAAAACCATTATTCTTACACTTCCTCAGATGGTTCTACTGGTTGATATTCTGGAAGCCCATTCAAAATCAATGCTATGTTTTTCAGGTTCTCCAGATTTTTTTCCAGCTATCTCTGTTCTGTCACAGAGACCTTTCCCCAGTCCTCCCACATAGTGTCACAGCTTTATGCTCTTAGGGAAGAATTCTCTCTTACTGCATTTTTGCACAGCAGCACAAAGAAGCATCACTCAGATTAGGACCCTTACATGACACCATAAGTAAATCCTCACCATCACAGTGAGAGCCTAAAGCTTTCACCATCTGAACCAGCCCTCCTAATTCCTTCACTTTCACCACATAATTTATTTCCTTTCAACTCATATGAAGACATGTTCTCCCTTTCTCACACTGGTAAAGACACAGCAGGAATTAGAACATTTGCCTACTTTATCTTATTTTATCTTCTTCATTTTTCTACTTTATCTATCCTCTTGGGATGCCTCTGTAGTCAATAGAGAGAAAGAGTACAAGACTATTCCACAATGTGCTTGAGCACACCTATAGACAGCATCTTGCTCAAAGTAATCCTGAAGGGGGTCCTATCTTTAAAAAATAACTAAATAAAACAAATCAGCTTTTTGTATGTTGAAGTAAGCTAAGAAAGTTTCAGTGGGCTAAAATTGTGGTTTGGGGATGTCCTTAGCCCTTAAAAGGGTTACAAATAAGGAAGGGACTGTGAAAGGACAATTACTTTAATTGCTGTGCTTTGACTCACACACCATCTTAGAAACAGAGATGGCAAGATAATTTTGATCCACCTTATCATCTCATACCAATGAGTTTAGGCATTTTCTGATTTGCTTTGCTATGAAAGAGCTATGAAGACAGCAAGGTGTGTCTTTTCTTGGACCTTACACAGCAGAGCTGAAATATGGGCACTGCGGGCCTCTGAGTATCAAAGCAACGGTGGTAGTAGTAATACTTCCCTACTCCTTGCTGATCTTCATTTGTAAATATTCAGTCATTTACCAACTTAAAGTAAAATCCAGATAAGAAATCTGAAATTATCTTCTAAAGGAAATACAGTGTTGAACAGAAGCCCTTCCATTTTGTGTGCCCACTTCTCCAACAGCACCAGGGATCATGATTGAGTAAAACTATTTCAGTTTGGATCGGGGCCTTGGAAAGAGTTCCTGCCCTCCAAGTAAATAAATAAATAAATAAATACTATATATACGCAGATATACACACTCTAGAATGAAAGGCATAAAATATGACAAATCTCATGCATTGGGCAGATTAAAAAATAACGTGACATATCTCATTGTCTAAAACTTGAGCCATATACATTTTAAGGTGATGTACAGTGTAGAACCATGCCAGGGAAGTTAATAAAACTATAATTTTTGCTGGCT